>JAJAGP010006300.1:0-23059 GCA_025084515.1 Ancistrus triradiatus | reverse complement strand
TGCTATCTAAGGGAAACAGAAAGGCAAGACTCCAGTGGGTAAAAGACTGCAACAGTTGGATCACTGAGCAGTAGAAAAATATCGCCTGGTCAGATGAATCCAGATTTCTGTTGCACCATGCTTTTGGGAGGGTCAGAATTAGTCACAAGCAGTCTGAATTGATAGACCCTTCCTATCAGGTGTCAACATTCTCGGCTGGCAGAGACGTGGGGAATGTCTTATTACCACATCCCTGTGGATGGTTGTTTGAGGAATAGGGCTTACCTAAGCATTGTGCCCGACTAAGTTCATCCCTTCATGGCAGTTGTTTTCCCTATGGCACTAAGTCACATTCAGCAGGACAGTGCAACATGTCACAAGGGTCATATAGACATGGATTGGTACCAGTAACATGACAAACATGACAATTTCCTTGCTTTGCTGGCGTTGACAGTCCCCAAATGTTAATCCTGTAGAACATCTCAGGGATGAGGTAAACAGGCTCACGTTCAGGCTCAGGTTCGGAGCATTCCTTGCTGTGGGTCTGAAGGCCAGAGGAGGTCCAACATGCTAGTAGATGTTGTCTCTAATAAAGTGGCCATTCAGTGTATATTGTAGTAAACAATTATGGAATGAATAATAAGAAGAAACCCAATTTATTGCAAGTAAATGTAGCCAAAAAATAAAACCAATTTCATCAAAACAAAACCATGTGTGACACAGTCCTCTTTAGCGCGCACCATAAAGCTGGGGTGAGCTAAAGAGAAGAGTCCGCAAGAGAGAACAAAGCATCCTGGAGGATCTGGAGAGTTTCCGTCCAGGGTGTCTTGCATTCATTGCTCTGTATTTCATGAAGTGTTATAGGAAAAGGCTTGCTTTTGCGTTGCCAAAGAGCAGTGCGGTGGTTCAGTGGGTAGCACCGTTGCTTCATAGCATGAACGTCCTGGGTTCGATCCCAGGGTGAAGTCTGTGTAGAGTCTTCATGTCCTCACCATGTCTGTGTGGGTTCACTCTGAGTGCTCTGGTTTCCCCCCACAGTCCAAAGATATGCTTTAGGTTCATTGTGCTAAATTGGCCCAATCTTGGTGCATATATGTGACTAGTCCTGATGTAATTAGTGTAAATGTAATTTGTCAAAGAAGCACAACGTACTAAATCCAGGAATGACAATAATCATGACGCGTGATTCTGTTATATAATGATTATATTAGTTAAAGAATAAATGTACTTGAATTAAAGGCTAGAGTCTTTTATTTGTTCAGCATGAGACATAGCTAACTACCGACAAAGATATTATCCCTTTTGAAGCTACAGTGCTACCTTGGTGCTAGACGTTAATTGTTTTCTGAAGGCAAATTGAGTGCCGAAAATGAGTACTACAGAGAGAATTTTTCCCCATAAGGAATAATGTAAATTAAAATAATCAGTTTCACACCCCCAGAAAATCCAGACTGTTTAAGGTATTTCATGCATTATTGGAGTTGTATTGTAAAGTGAAAAAAACAACAACAACAATAATTAGATGAAATAAATACAAATGTTGAGATCAGACACGTTAATACCACAAAATCTCTGTTTTAAGTGCTGTCGTGGTTCTCACAGTTTTCCTTTTTGGTCAGCTGTTATCACTAACCTTCTTAGGACCCATGGTGACTTATGCACTAAGAATATATGTTAAAAAACAAACAAACAAACAATTTAAACGGAGATCTGCACCAAGAGTTATTGTGAGACTGACATGCTCCCATGCATTGGTTGGAAAGGGCATATGAGTCATGCACCTCAACTCATACATGTTTCAGCAAGTTTGCAAACAGTGTCAAACAACGAATGCTGAGACACATTTTTCTATGGTCAATGTTTCAAACTGGTATCAGAACTAGAAATGCTAGACTTCTGTACCATAGAGCACCCACTACTTCACCCACATCTTTAATACAGATTTCCATGTAGATGTCATACAAAGGAGTTAGCCATGAAAATGAAAGATCTGCAGTTTGTGATTGCCATTTTAAAGTTGTCAGAGTACTACCGTATTTTTCGGACCATAAGGCGCACTTAAAATCCTTTAACTTTCTCAAAAATCGACAGTGCGCCTTAAAATGCGGTGCGTCTAATGTATGAATTAATTCTGGTTGTACTTTCTGACCTAGAACCGATTGTAGATGGTACACGGCGCTCATAACTCTGTCAAAATGTGTTAGGCACGGCTTGAGAAAGTACGAAGCTTACGGCAACCTCGTGCGCAGCAATCGCGGAGTAATACGGTATTGTGCTTCACATTTACGGTGTGTGCATTCATCATCATTTTCGAAGCGGGATTTCAAACACACTATCGGTCACGCAGTACAACATGGTTAATAGAGCAGCTGTGAGAGAATTCACATTAACGAATCAATGGTACGAAAGTGGAGGAAGCAAGAAGAGCCTGCGCCAGGTAAAGACCAAACTGAGCTTCCGACGGAACTTAAGAGTTTTGTTTCATTTCATGCGCCTTATAACCCGGTGCGCTTTATGTATGAAAATATACCCGTTAGCAGTCGATCACTGATATTGCGTTTTATAATCCGGTGCGCTTTATGGTCCGAAAAATACGGTAATCACAAAATTGCCAACGCAGAGTAGTGTCACATTGCTGAGTAATGTTTGATTCTGAGAGATGGATGAATTTATGCGTGAGCCTGTTATAAGGCTGTCTTTCCAGGAAAGCTAATTGGGATAGGTTATGCCAGTCTATGGCAAACTCTAACAAAAAGCTCACGGACGAGGATTAAATGACACTTTACAGGGTAGTGAAAAGAATGTACCGGTATGTCTGAACTAGGGCTGTGTGAAAAAATCGATACAGCAATATAAATCGTGATATTTAGCTGTTTTCATATTTTCAGTGAACTAGGTGGTATTTTGCAATATATGTGCAGTGTATAGCAGTGTATTGTGATATCGTGTCATATCGTATCATATCTTTCCAATACCTATACCCTAGCCTGAATGTTTTGAACCAAATAAGCACCTCTAAAGGCAAGTCTCAACAAACAGTGTACTTTGTGAGCTTCACACTCTGAGCTGTGATTCATGATGGCAGTGCCATTCAAAAACCACATGTATCAGATGTAAGTGCATGGAAGCTGGACAATGAGGAAGGAAAAATGTGTCCTACATCTGGATGGATTTGTGGTGAGGACAATGTTTGCATGAACATGTACTGATTATTCAAATTAGGTGTGTTAAATACGGCAACATGCTAAATCATGTCATGCAGTTATAGAGTTGTGCTTGCAGCTATTTAATTAGTTCACTGAGCTGACTATATTTATTTGAGAATTTCTTAGTTATTTTTTATTTTTTTGCATTTTATTATTTTTTGCATGCTCTTTATTAACTTGCTATGGTTGAACAAAAAAAAATAACTCACAATTTTCCTTGCGGGGACCAGCAAACACTAGCCTGCCCCATCCACACACACACACAAATAATGTTTTGTCATCTGATGAGTTTTTGTCCTTGTGACTAACATTCAGAGCATTAACTGTGTTCATCTCTATTCTCTTTGATATTTCTAATGCTTGTTTAAGTGTGAAATGATGCGTCTCTGTAAGCCCTCCTGCCTTCCACTCTATAACCTTGTAGCCTTTATCCTGAAAGATAAATCCAAGAGCATCAAAACATTGGGGAGCAGTGCCACTATGGTCATGTTCACAGTTTGAGTTTATATATTGCCACATTTTTGTAGCAGCAGGAGCTCTCACACCTCTTCATTATTCCAACATGAGCACTGAAGTGAAAACCTCATCGGGCCAATAAAAATGATTTAATCATCAACAGTGTTGTTGTGTTTGTATACTAATCTAGAAGTCAGAACATACATTTTCAGAATGTCTGAATTCCTAGAAATGAATGTTTCATTCTCAGAGTGAGTCGTCGTGTCCATCCCTAATATAAGCTTATAATACCCAGGAAATAAAGCGGGATTCAGTAGGCAAGATCAGTAGCCATTGACAAATGCTCAGTAAGACAGTCTAACAACAATGCAACTTCACAGTGAGTGTTCAAATGAACAGGGTTTAAATATTCACATGTATGTGATCAGATGCTTGATGATTGGATATTCTGTAGTGAGGCTGGTTTGGGGATATCTGAACGAATGATGATTAGAAATGGAGTCCAGAACTGTCAGGACCAGCATTGTGACACCAAGATACTGTAGTGCTTCCCCTACGTTTGACTTATTTAATATCGTCATATATTGATTTTCTTGGTTTTATTTTTTACTATTTAAGATGGGTAGCAAGACACTGTGAACATTTAATTTCTGCTGTGGTGCTTTGCAAATAAATAGTTCTTATGTTGTCCCCTTCAAATACAAACTAATCTGCAACAGTACAGAGATCCTCAGTTCTTATGCTTATGCTTATGCTTATCTAGCACATGTAATTCACTGGAGTGTTAAAAACCTTATCATCCTCATCATCTCAAGCAATTCCAGCCAAGCATGGCTTAGTACCGTATTTTTCGGACCATAAGGCGCACTTAAAATCCTTTAACTTTTTCAAAAATCGACAGTGCGCCTTAAAATGCGGTGCGTCTAATGTATGAATTAATTCTGGTTGTGCTTTCGACCAGAACCGATTGTAGATGGTACCACGGTGCCTCATCAATCTTCAATGTTTTAGCACGGCCTAGTAAGTTACGAAGGCTCACGGCCACCCCGTAGTGCGCAGCATCTCGGAGTATACGTATGTGCTTCAGCATTAGGGTACGTGCTTCATTCATTCATTTTCAAAGCGGATTTCAAACTCAACGCTATCAAGTCACGCAGTACAACATGGACTAGAGCAGCTGCGAGAAGAATTCAACATTAACGAATCATGGTACCGGAAAAAATGGAGGAAGCAAGGAGGAGAGCAGAAGACGCCCTGCACCAGGTAAAGACCAAACTGAGCTTCCGACGGAACTTAAGAGTTTCGTTTCATTTCATGCGTCTTATAACCCGGTGCACTTTATGTATGAAAATAGATCCGTTAGAAGTCGATCATTGATATCGCGCCTTATAACCCGAAAAATACGGTATTCAGTCTGCTCACACTGATGTCTCATGATTAATAAAACTTTGTGTTTGGTAAAACCTTCTGAATACCTTTTTATACATACATAAGTCTTTGCTAACGCCATATGTTTCAATAGAAAAATGCAAGTGTGCTTGGAAAAACATTGGTCCCCTTCCATATTTAAGGTGGTAGTAACTTTGGGTCCCTGCAGATGGCGTTGCACGAGGATAATTGTGCTATAAATACCTGTGGGGTGTGTGCCGGGATTCATAGATTGAAAAGAGGAGGTACAGTGCAGTGAATGTCCTGTTCGACGTTTGGATTACTAGAAAAGGAGTGATTGCATTTGGGCATGCCAAAGGCCATAGTGTGAAAGACGTTGCTGAATTAGCAGGTTTTTCAAAGCGTATGGTCATGCAGGTCTACCAGCAGTGGCACAAATCGTAGTCTACATGAAATTCTCATTAGAAATTGTGAAAGTATTACACGTTATTAGTACAAGTTCTGAGTTCTGTGCACCTTATTTTGGAGACATAGGAGAGGAGTTTCAAATGTCTGGTGAAGCCTTCAGTGTAGCAGAGTATTTTTGTGGTTGTTACATTTTACACAACACAGATAGTATAAATAATAGATAGCAAACTGACTTATACAGCTAGACTCAAGGCGGAGAGTGCCAGAACTACATTCCCTGATGGCAGAGAATGATGAGAAGAGCTGAGCTACATTCCACTGTATTAGAAAGGTAATATAGAATGTAGTAGATTGATTAGTCACTCTGTTGCCACTTAATTAATGTACTGGTTCTAAATGGGTTTTTTTTCCAGACACAGAAAGAGGAATGTCTGAATTATGCTTTATACAGTATGGTGACAGTTAAAGGAAACTGCCTCCAAAGAAAGCTAGATGAGCTAAATGCTGTAAATTCTGTAAATTAAATTTAGTATTAAATATTTCCTGAAAAGTTCGTTTAGTGTTATCCGACATAATCAGTGATTTTTTATTGTCACTTTTACGCTGGTTATTGAGGTTTCCAATAGCTGAAAATGCAACAGACAAAACACCGTGCAGAAAAAAAAACACTTGGCAGAAAAAAGATTTTCAATATATGCAATTGATGTTTTGCTTCTGGGCTTTTTATCACTATTGGAATAAATTGTATCTGGATAAAATATTGATACATCTATTTAGAATACAGGCATTTTGCAGTTGGTATCAATTATTTTAAGGGCTATTCCAGTTGTCGGTGACAATAAGGCCTTGGGCACACCAATTGTGCTGTTGCTATTTAAACAGAAATTGCATTTGCATAAATGTTATCTGGTCAGGAGTATAAAGAGGGTGATCCATCTGTCCAGGCTAACCTCCCTCAGACATTGGAATTTGTGCCTGTGGGGTGCTCGACCCAGTCATTAGGCACCATCAGGATTCAAACTCATTTGACCACATAGCTGGAAAAGCAGAATTAGTACCTGAATATATTCATTTTGACAGCAATATTCAAACTTCTCTTCTATTAATCTGGCTTTTGTAAACAATGGATGCTCCCTTATGCTTAAATCTGCATTACCACATTTGAATAGGTCATACCAACAACGAGGAATTAATCAATAAACTCTTGGTAGTGAAGGTTTAGTCCTAATATTATGTAATTAGTATATTTCAGTGCTAAATGAGTTCTTTTTGTGGCACCGTGGAGCAGTGCTTTGAGCTGTTGCCTCATAGCTTCTAAGATTCCTGGTTCAGTTCCTGGCCCAGACAAAGGTTGTACATGAAGTGTCCTACCTCCAGGTAAACTGTTGTCCTCTCGCATTCTAAATATGTTTATTTGCTTATGTAATGTCTCATCAGCGCCAATGGCTATTCGTGACAAGAGAAAACTTATCATGATTCTAGTCAAACACTCACATGTGTTCGGGCGACCTATAAACCTAAGGTATGTCTTAGATACAGGAGTAAACCCACATTGGTAGAATCTGGGGTCGGGATCAAAGTAGTGATCCCTGGAGCTGTGTGGTGACCACACTAACCACTTGAGCCACCATAACTCCCCGTGCATTAGGTCAGTCGGTGTTTCTAAAGTGTCTCAGTGTTGAACTGGATTAAGAAGGCATGAGTATGAATGAAAGAAAGAATGACTCCTTTGTTTCCCAATGGGAAACCTTATCACATCACAATAGTGAATTCAATGGAGTAACAACACCACTATACTACCAACAAACATTATGTAGTTAGTATGGAGACATGTGGTTTGGGATGCAGTCAGAGCTGCTCGTAGGCAAATGGCAAGAACTGTTAAAAAAGGTGTCTGTTCAAGAATCTGTTCAAGGTGGTATAATATGCTTAAAAGAACCAAATCTAAAAATACCAATTTATCCTTAAACCACTTATAAGTTTGGTGTCAAGAGAGTGGGTGTACAGACAGCTGGTTTTTAGAGATGAATTGCCTGAGAGCAGAACATCACAGCTGGTTTGCTTACACCATTCTCACCACTGAATGAAGCCCCACTCCACATCATCACCTATTGGCTGACAGATGGTTATGTCAAAGTACCTACAATCTAATTTTCAGCGGCACATACTGACAGGTACTGACTGTTTTCCTGTACTTACCGTATTTTCCGGGCTATAAAGCGCGATATCAATGATCGACTGCTAACGAATCTATTTTCATACATAAAGCGCACCGGGTTATAAGACGCATGAAATGAAACAAAACTCTTAAGTTCCGTCGGAAACTCAGTTTGGTCTTCTTTACCTGGCGCAGGGCGTCTTCTTGCTTCCTCCACTTCCGTTACCATTGATCGTTTATGTTTTGAATTCTCTCGCAGCTGCTCTATGTCCATGTTGTACTGCGTGACTGATAGCAACTGAGTTTGAAATCCGCTTCGAAAATGAATGAATGAATGCACGTACCCTAATGCTGAAGCACATACCGTATTACTCCGCTATACTGCGCACTACGGTGGCCGTAAGCTTCGTAACTTACCAAGACCGTGCTAAAACATTTTGACAGATTTATGAGCGCCGTGTACCATCTACAATCGGTTCTAGGTCAGAAAGTACAACCAGAATTAATTCATACATTAGGCGCACCGCATTTTAAGGCGCACTGTCGATTTTTGAGAAATTTAAAGGATTTTAAGTGCGCCTTATGGTCCGAAAAATACGGTAAATGTTTAAATGAATATAGCTTTTTCCAGTGTTTAATGTTACTTAATTGACTAGTCAGCTATTATCCTTTTCTATGATAATGGACAGCATATATTGGCTAACGGTCCTTTCATTCAGAACGGCTGCATTTAATTACTTAAGTAACTTTATGTTTATATGTGTTTGATTAAAACTCTCTTGGTATTTAAAGGCCGTCTTATGATGTTTTACTGTCTAGGTATTCAATCTGTGTTTTAGACCTTACAGTGTGTCTCGGTGGGAGGGTTGCTGAAATGGTAGAAATATGTAGTTCAGATTGTGTACTGCAGGCTGAGATGTTGGAGGTTTTGCTTAGGATTTCATTAGCATTTAAATCATGTGATAAAAAACTTATTTCCACCAAAACCCTGCTAGAAATGTGGAGTTACTAAAGTGGACCACATTTACAGTACAGGTATGAGCAGCAGTATGTTTTTTCGGATAGTTTCCAATTGCATATACTTGCGTGGTCCAGTATGGTTATTATATTTATTATTAAGGTTATTACCTACTTAACCGATACATTACATTGCCAGACACATGTAACAGAACAGCCTCTAGTGCACTAAGCTTTATTAAGCACAAAGTACAGAAATGGGCCTACTTTGTCAGGATGATCAGCACACAAGAGCCAGTGCACAGAAAGACGAACCAGTGTGCAGAAAGATGAACCAGTATGCAGAGAAATGGACCTGTGTGCAGCGAGATGAGTTGGCTAAAACAGCAGGTGTGGCATTGGCATGAGCCATTTTGCTGGTCTGGCACTCCTTATAGGCAGCACACTAATAAGACGGGTTGGTTCTACACTCTGCTGCACATGAACCACAGAACAGTTGTTACAGTATCTTGGCAATTTAGGCAATAACAGTACACTACAGAGAAAATGATTGAAATGTAACAACTCTGTAAAAAGAAAGATTGGAAACGATCTACATATTTCTCCCTCTACAGTGCATAACATCATTAAACGATTCAATTAATCTAAAGGAATTTTGTGTATAAAGGGTAATGATCTCTGATCCATTAGTCAGCATGGACCATCTGGCGTGGGATCTAGAATGGACCATAATATAGTAGAGATGTGTATTGTGGTCAGACGAATCGGTATTCCAGATCTGTACGCCATGTGCTCTGGACCAAAGATGAAAAGGATCATCCAGGCTATTATTAGCAACAAGTCCAAAAGCCAGGCTCAGTCATGGTATGGGGTTGTGTCAGTGCCCTTGGAAAAGGTTGTGTAGTGATGACAGCATTTATTAAGAAAAGTAAAAGCAAGACATGCTGCCTTCAAGGCGACATCTTTTCCTGGGACGTTCATACATTTTTCAACAGTACAATGCAAAACCACATTCTGCACATATTACAGAAGCATGGCTGCAGTCCTGACCTGTGATCAACAGAGAAACGCAAAATGTGACAATGACACCCTAGTACTGTTGCACAGCTTAAAGGCCTGTTTGCAATTTTTAATGTAGTGGTACCTTCACACCAAGTCCGACACGTTTTTTGTCTGAAAACTCTGAAAATTCCCTCTCCATTTTTTCTTTCTTTAATTACTCTTAAATTGTCTTAATGTGTCTCGCCATGTCTTTTTCACATTGTCAACTTGAAAAAAAGAAACAAAGATACGAGCGAAGATTAGTGCAGGAAGCTTGAATAGATGAACAGGCATGAACAGATTAGAATGCACTTAACTAAATAATAAATGGTTCCATCCAGTCACTGTGAGGTTTATCACCATCATTCTCCAGCCTTTCAGTTATATTCCACCAGATCTTTTCTTTAATATCCATGTATTTAGAGTCAGCGTGTTGCTTGTCCTATAAGCTCTTGCACTCTGCTACCCGCAGGATGAGCTGGTCTGCCTGAGAACCGAGCTCTGATTGGTCAGCCTGATTTTAACGTATCTGACAAACGCAAAATTTAGAACAGACTTTGATTAAAAATTTCAGACTCAGTTAATATACAGTGGGGCAAAAAAGTATTTAGTAAACCATTGATTGTGTAAGTTCTCCTGCTTAGAAAGATGAGAGAGGTCTGTAATTTTCATCATAGGTACACTTCAACTATGAGAGACGAAATGAGAAAAACAAATCCAGGAAATCACACTGTAGGATTTTTTAAGAATTTAATTGTAAATTATGGTGGAAAATAAGTATTTGGTTGATAACAAAAGTTCAACTCGATACTTTGTAACATAACCTTTGTTGGCAATGACAGAGGTCAAACGTTTCCTGTAAGTCTTCACCAGGCCTGCACACACTGTAGCTGGTATTTTGGCCCATTCCTCCATGCAGATCTCCTCTAGAGCAGTGATGTTTTGGGGCTGTCGCTGGGCAACATGGACTTTCAACACCCTCCACAAATTTTTCTATGGGGGTGAGGTCTGGAGACTGGCTAGGCCACTTTCCATCTTCAATGCTCTCACTGATGGAAGGAGGTTTTGGCTTAAAATCTCACGATACATTCGCCTCGTTCATTCTTCCCTTAACACGGATCAGTTGTCCCTGTCCCCTCTGCAGAAAAAAACAGCCCCAAAGCATGATGTTTCCACCCTCATGATTCACAGTAGGTATGGTGTTCTTGGGATGCAACTCAGCATCCTTCCTCCTCCAAACACAATGAGTTGAGTTTTTTATCAAAAAAGTTCAATTTTGGTTTCATCTGACCACATGATATTCTCCCAATCCTCTTCTGGATCATCCATATGCTCTCTGGCAAACTTCAGACGGGCCTGGATATGTACTGGCCTTAAGCAGGGGGACACTCCTGGCACTGCAGGATCTGAGTCCCTCTCAGCGTAGTGTGTTACTGATGGTAGCCTTTGTTACTTTGGTCCCAGCTCTCTGCAGGTCATTCATCAGGTACCCTCTGTTAGTTCTGGGATTTTTTCTCACTGTTCTCATGATCATTTTGACCCCACGGGATGAGATCTTGCGTGGAGCCCCAGATCGAGGGAGATTATATGATCTTGTATGTCTTCCATATTCTCACAGTTGCTCCCACAGTTGATTTAAACCTGCTTGCCTATTGTAGATTCACACTTCCCAGCCTGGTGCAGGTCTACAATTTTCTTCCTGGTGTCCTTCGATAGCTCTTTGGTCTTGGCCATGGTTGAATATCCTACAATGTGATTTCCTATATTTTTTTCTCATTTTGTCTCTCATAGTGTACCTATGATGAAAATTACAGACCTCTCTCATCTTTCTAAGTAGGAGAACTTGCACAATCAGTGGCTGACTAAATACTTTTTTGCCACACTGTATGTGTGTTCTCTTTCCAAAACTTGACGTGCATAATTTACGTGTATAAAAGGCCTTAAGACTGCAGGATGAATGAGACAAAATCACACCTGAAAGGCTTCAATGTTTGGTGTCTTAGGCGCCAAAACGTATTTTCAGTTTTGTGAGATGGAATGGCAACATTACAAAGTAATAAATTCTTTACCGTCCCAACGTGCTTTGGAATGTGTTGCTTTGCTGAAATACATGAATGGATGTTCATCAACAAATGAATTGAAGGTGACTAGATAAGACATGAAATATTTTGGGATCATACTGTCTGAGGTTGTAGACATTATTTTTTTATAAATGAAACTATGCCTTATGTAGTTTCTTTATGATCTTATGAAGCCTATGTTTGTGGCAGCTTAGTTAAAGGATGAATGGTAAAAGTTGTCTGCCAGCCCATAAGGTTTTTTGTAGGGTGTGGGTGGATCTCAAATACACACATATACAACCAAGCTTAGCCATAGGGCAGGTGGAGGGAGGGAGGACGTGTAGAAAGCAAGATTTCAAGGATTTAGGCAAATCTAATAATATAGAAGTTCTCGGGGGTTTCCTCAAGGCAAACTACCTGTGTAGATTTGTTCCTTTCACGTTCACTGTGTTTCATGGCATCCGCTTCTTTCTCCCATTAAACATATTTGGGTCGTGTTTGGGTCCTGGAGTATGAACTGAAAAATGAAAATAGTACATTATGTTGTATTATATTTACATACAGTGGGAGCTAAAAGTTTGAGACCACAAGTGAAAATACTTGTTTGAACCTTTGTGGAGAATGATTCATACTGCAGCAGCAGCATGCCAGCTTGAGAGCATGCTGCTGTTACAGCAAAATGGGGACCATACCAACTGCTAATAAATTCGGAAATTGGTGTCTTTTTTTAAAATATTCTCATAATTTGTCACTCGAATTGTTATGCTCATTATACAGTATGATTTGTGATGAAAAACATTTATTCAATTTGAGAAAAATGCCAAATATAAGCATTTCAGTTGCGGCCTCAGACTTCAAATCATTTCTTATATTGTATTCAGAAGTTAGTTACAAGTACGTAAAAGAAGTAAGAAGCCCTAGCACTACTGGACAGCTGTTTACATATAGATTCATGTTCTGCTTTCCATCCTATCACTTACACCAGTGGCGCAAACACTACTATGTCAGTGACATTGCTGCACTGAGAATGATTCACCATCCAAATAACATCTGGTCAGTGGTGGATCTCTGGTGTTCCATTTGCACTAAAGTCTATGTAGAGGGAGCTCAAGAGAAAAATGTGAGCTACATTTAGAAACTTGCTAGATAGTATGAAAATAAAATTAAGATATGGCATAATATTGGATTCTGCCAAAATATTTTGTACAAATTACATACAGGTAGTCCTCGGTTTATGATGGGAATTCATTTCTGACAAATCTTTTGTTAGTTAAATTTATCATTAATCGATTCACAAGGAAATCACATTGTAGGATTTTTAAAGAATTTAATTGTAAATTATGGTGGAAAATAAGTATTTGGTTGATAACAAAAGTTCAACTCAATACTTTGTAACATAACCTTTGTTGGCAATGACAGATCATACATAACCTTTGTTGGCGTTTCCTGTAAGTCTTCACCAGGTTTGCACAAACTGTAGCTGGTATTTTGGCCCAAAGCATGATGTTTCCACCCCCATGCTTCACAGTAGGTATGGCGCAACTCAGAATTCTTTTTCCTCCAAACACGGCGAGTTCAGTTTTTACCAAAACGTACTATTTTGGTTTCATCTGACCACATGATATTCTTCCAATCCTCTTCAGTATCATCCATATGCTCTCTGGCAAACTTCAGACGGGCCTGGACATGTACTGGCTTAAGCAGGGGGACACTCCTGGCACTGCAGGATCTGAGTCTCTCTCGGCGTAGTGTGTTACTGATGGTAGCCTTTGTTACTTTAGTCCCAGCTCTCTGCAGGTCATTCATCAGGTCCCTCTGTGTAGTTCTGGGATTTTTTGCTCACCGTTCTCCTGATCATTTTGACCCCACGGGATGAAATCTTGCGTGGGGCACCAGATCGAGGAAGATTACTAATGGTATTCTATGTCTTACAATTGCTCCCCCAGTTGATTTATTCACACCAACCTGCTTGCCTATTGTAGATTCACTCTTCCCAGCTCGGTGCAGGTCTACAATTTTCTTCCTGGTGTCCTTCGACAGCTCTTTGGTCTTGGCCATGGTTGAGTTTGGAGTCTGACTGTTTGAGGCTGTGGACAGGTGTCTTTTATACAGATAACGAGGTCAAACAGGTGCCATTAATACAGGTAACGAGTGGAGGACAGAAGAGCTTTTTAACGAAGTTGTTACAGGTTTGTGAGAGCCAGAAATCTTGCTTGTTTGTAGGTAACCAAATACTTATTTTCCACCATGATTTATAATTGAATTCTTTAAAAATCTAAAATGTGATTTCCTGGATATTTTTTCTCATTTTGTCTCTCATAGTTGAAGTGTACCTATGATGAAAATTACAGACCTCTCTCATCTTTCTAAGTAGGAGAACTTGCACAATCAATGGCTGACTAAATACTTTTTTTCCCCACTGTAAGTGTGACAAACATGCAAAAAATAGGAAATCAGGAATGGGGCAAACACTTTTTCACACCTTTGTATGTTAATGATAGCTTATAGCTATATTTAGTTAATTAATATAAATTCTTTAGTGTTAATTTGTTCTTTATTTCTCATCCATGGCAGAGTACCGCCCACTTGTGTTAAATCACTTAAACTATTTAGTGTTTAACAGGCTTAATTTAGTGCACAGTTGTGACCCTACGACTGATTGGCAAGCATAGGGGTAAGGCTGTTCTCTCCAAATTCTGTGTGCCCCCCAGTACAACAAGTAATCTAGAAAACACCTCTGGTCTTGACCATGGCTTTTCCTTACTATGTCTCCCAGCACTCATCACTACCGTCACATGACTCCCTGTCACACACTGCCAAGTGGGTGTGTGCAGAAGGGTACTGTAGTGTGTATTGCTTGCCTGGACAAAAATTCAAATTGAAAATGAAGAACGTGGTCTCTGCTGAATGTGTATGGATGTGTATTATCGGATTCCCATCATAAAGTTGAAATATTGTAAGTCAGAACATTGTAAAATGGGAAGTACCTGTATTGTAAGCCATGCCAGTACAGAAAGAGACTGAATTATTCATCTTCTTGGTACGCTATATTAGCATCACTTTTCTGAACTGACCATACCTTCAGTCTGTTATTCCGTATGACCATGGGACTACATCTTCGTATAAAACGTAAATAATTGCTATCTGGTGGGCTGAATGTGCTCCAGAATGTTTAAATTAGATGAGTTGTTATTTTTATGACAGTTAATGTCTATGGTGTTTATGGTGGAACAATTCATGTGTGTGAAAGCATAATTATGCTTGTGGTAATTACTGTATATAAAAAAGTTAACAGGGGCAGCGCTAGAAATATTTTGGAATATATTGAGGACCAGTGATTGTTTGTGATGTGTAAACCAGTGCTTGGCGAAACGAATGTACCACTTTTATAACATGTCATTCAAGAAACCTGTTTCCCTGGATATTGATCTGTTTTATTCTCTCTTTCTGTATCTCCTCTCTAAAAGAGTTGAGATTTTGAAAGCAAACACCCTGCTGTGTCAGACTTTCTAGGCGAGCAGTAATTCGCTCTTGCACGCTACATTTTCAACGCCCTCTACACAGCTCGCTGTCCTGATATTTGAACAGAGACACACCAGTAGGCACTGTACAGATCCATCTACGTAAAGTTTTTGTTTGCATGGCAGGGGGGGTGTAAAAAGTGGGATTTTGGCAGGTGGGGGAATCCGGAGTTTGTGGGTGTAGTGGGTGCAGCTGGAGAATGACTCGCCAGCTCAAAAGTAACATGCTGATTGATTTGTTACGGTAGCTCCAGAGGACTTGTTTTCTTTGTGGACAGGCTATGGGAACAGCTCTGGCTTTGCCCTGTGCTTTTTTGCCCTGGTTTTTTTGGCTGGGCTGTGCTTCTGTGTCTTTGATCTTTACTGCTCTTTTACCCCATGTGGCAATGTTTCTTTTCCACCCCCATAGTATAAGTGGTTACTAAAGAGCACCATCAGCTTATATTCAAATTAATGACTGCATATCCTTGACCTAACCTAACAGTAACCATGGATAACACAGCCTGCCCTCCACCAGGCCAAAATTAGTCTAAACTTCCACAATACTGCTAACTGCCAAGTTCCCATATCCTTGACTAGTTTAAATTGTCCAGTATTCTCACACACCCTTTGAATAACATAGACATTATTATTATTGTTCAATTTTTTGAATTAACCAGATAACAACAAATCATGTACATACTTAACTGTCCTGACTATAAAATGTAATCAAAATACAAAATGCATGTATCAAATATTGAATTGATTTGTTACTTATGCCATCTTTAAATGCCTTTCCTGTTTATCTAATCCCATTAGCTATTCAGTCCTTATCTGTGAACAAAAAAAGTTATTGTTCTCTTCTGTCCTGTCTTGCTTCCCATCCTTCTCCATACATTAACATTAATAATGTACTCCTAACTGGAAATACAAATACATGCATCACAATTTGAGAGCGCTTTTATGCTTTTATGCTATTAAGCAGGTCATAATATCACTGTAGCTAAAGTTAGCTGAAAATGCTAGTGGTAAAGTGTCAACTACTGTACCATTAGCTAGCAAGGCAGATAGCCAAGTTGCAACATAAAAACAGCTTGTGCTGTACGACTGGTGTATTGTTTGATTACCTTGCCAATTTGAATATTACCAATCTCTTTAGAAAAAAAGCAACTCCATTTACACTCGCGACTGCAAGGTTCATAAAACATGCTTGAACCCCCACTGAAAGGAAAAGGCATGGAGAGCCATTTTGATTGTGGGGCCTGGCCATGGGGAACCTACGTTCTTTTGATTTGTTGAGTGATCTTGATGACATCAGTCAACTGGAAGGGACGGCAGGCCTGCAGCACATGATGAAATCTCCTGACATTATAATGTATGAACGTGGCAATCAGATTTATTCATTAATTGAAGGCGCTGCAATTCATTATGTTGAAAATGGATTTTGTGTAGGATCTCAGGTGCTTTCAAGTCTTAAAGTTGAAGTCTGATTCTAGGTTCATTACTGTGTAAGAGGAACAAATGCTATACCATGTGGTCCAAATGGACAGAAGTGCTACTGTAGTACAAGTCACAGAAATGTTTGCTATGGGATGAATGTGTCACAACACACAATGCAGCGCCTCCTGCTGAAAAGAGGCTGACCATGCTGTCCCTTATAAAAGTGCCTACAATGAACATGTGAGTGGACCTTGGAGAAATACAAGAATACAGACAGACGTGTACACCATTTATCTGTGATTCATGGTGCTCTGGGAAGGAGAAGCGAGTGTGATGATCTAGGTAATGTTCTCGAGGCATTCATATGGATGTTAATTTGCCTCGCAATGCCTAACAAAGACATTGTTAAAGAGCAGGAGCCGGATTCACGAAAGCTTGCTTAAGACAAAACGCTAAGAAGTTCATAAGAATGTTCTTAAATGCAATTCTCGAAAAAAAACTTAAGTTCAACTATTATCTTAAGAATCTTAATTATTTAATTGTTAAATTTAAAATGTGCTAAATCTGAATTATTTCCTTAATCTTAGGTGTTTTCTTACGTAGGCTACGTTCTGTTTTAGAGCTTACTATATACAGCATGAGACACGGTTTGAATTTGTATTGATAGTTATTTCCATTACGTAGTTTAATCCACTCAGAGGAAAAACATGAAACTAAGCATTCAAAAAATTTAGCAAACAAGACATAGAGGTGATGGTTGAATAACTAGCTAACAGAAAAAAATAATATTGGCCTTATTTCAGATCACTAAACTGTTTAAAGTTCGGTAAATTTCAATGCCTACCTTGTCGACTCTTACAGTCGAAGACGAATGTGATTCTATTGTAATGTTAAGAAAACATTTAAGAACATAAAGTCTTCAAGCATACCACTTGGTCTTAGAATTGTTCTTAAGAAAAGAGTAAAAAAAAAATTCTTGAGAAGTTATTTGAAGAAAAAAACTTTTTTTTTTTCCTTAAGACACTTTCTTGAATGTGGTCCCAGGTAGTTTAAATGTTTTGGTTGTTCAGTGTATTATGAATCTATTTTTGCTATAAAAATAACTTCAGTATATATTAAAACAGTACCGTATTTTTCGGACCATAAAGCGCACCGATATAATATAAGGCGCGATATCAATGATCGACTGCTAACGGGTCTATGTTCATACATAAAGCGCACCGGGTTATAAGGCGCATGAAATGAAACTCATAAGTTCCGTCGGAAGCTCAGTTATGGAGTCTATGTTCATACATAAAGCGCACCGGGTTATAAGGAGCCATGAAAATGAAACTCATTAAGTTCCGTCGGAAGCTCAGAGTTTGGTCTTTACCTGGCGCAGGGCCGTCTTCTTGCTTCCTCCACTTCCGTATCATTGATTCGTTTAATGTTGAATTCTCTCACAAGTCGGACAGCTGCTCTATGTCCATGTTGTACTTGCGTGACTGATAGTTGTTGGTTTTGGGGCCAAGTCCTGGAAACGTAAAATCGACGAAATAAATGTAAAGAAAGCTAGAGATGCCGTACCCTAAATGTGAAGCACAGTGGAGGGGAAGGTACAACCGTATTACTATTGACTCACGTGATTGCTTTGCCACGTTACGTGGCGTAAGCTTCGGAAAACTTACCAAGGCCGTGCTAAAGACACTTTGACAGATTTATGAGCGCAGCGTGTACACATCCTACAATCGTTTTCTAGGTCAGAAAGCAATAACCAAATTAATCATACATTAGACGCACCGCTTGTTAGGCGCACTGTCGATTTTTTGAGAAAGTTGAGTTTGAAATCCGCTTCGAAAATAATAATGAAGGGAATGCACGGGTAAGCCGCTAATGCTGAAAGCACATATACCGTTATTACTCCGTGATGGCTGCGCACTAACGGTGGGGGGCGCCGTAAGCTTCGTAACGTTGACCAAGGGCAGTGCTTAAAAACACTTTGACGAGATTTGGGAATTGAGCGCCGTGTACACAGGTCTACAATCGGGTCTCAGGTGCAGGGAAAGCATAACCAGAATTAATTCATACATTAAGACGCAACCGCATTAAAATTTAGGCGCACTGTTCGATTTTTGAGAAAGTTAAAGGATTTTATGGTCCAAAAAATACGGTATATTAGATGAACCACCAAGTTTCCGAATATTGATTAATAATAAGTAGTCATACTAGTTTTACTAATCTTCTTTAGCCTGACATAAAGGAGACTCGGGGTGTGTATGTATATACCGCTTTGCTGTTGAGGAGCAAAAGTGTCAACTTTCCCCAACTCAGAACTTGTAGACTTGTAGCAGAGAAGTCCATAAAATTTCTAAGGTAGTCCAGGGTCTCACTTACACTTCTCAAAAACGTGGGACGCGTCACTATGCAACACTTCTCAGGGTAGGAGTCACCAGCTTTACTATGTTACTACACCAAAAAAAGGGGGGGAAAAAAAGAGAAGGGAACCAGGGTGACGGACCAAATGTCTTGCTTAATACGTTTTTATATTTTTCTTAATATCCATCTCACCCTTACACGTCTACTCACTACAACACTGACTCAAAAAGCTTTACTGTTCACACAGCCAGTTCACAATCGGCTGATACGTTTTTATTTATTTCAGCCTTATTTTGGATTTTATTTGATGGTTTGACTGATTTTTTGAAATGTGTAACGTGATTTGATCTCTGATCATTCCCTATTGCGCTTTTTGCAATGTGAGTTTATTTTAAATTGTTGGATTTTATCTGAACTCCACCTACACTTTCTGTCAAGCATGTAAGAAGAAAACAGTGTCATTTCAGCCACAATCTCTAACTTGCTTTATATGAAAATAATTTTAAAGTGCAACATGCTCTGTTGTATTAAAATGTTTGAAAGAGGGATAACATTTTGGTTAAAAGGGCACCACTCAGCTGCAGCGTCTCTGGTTCGATCCCGACCTTGGACTACGCCTGTATGAGTTGATTTCCTCCCCATGTTCCGGTGGGTTTACTAAAGTGCCCTTAGTGTGTGTATTAGTGTTTGAGTCAATTTTGCCCTATTATGGATTGGCGCCCTGTCTATGGTTTTGCCGCCTTACGCCCTGTGCCGCTGGCTAGGCCCCGGCTTTCCCACTACCCTAACCAGGAATAAGCAAAATAGAAATGAAATGAATGTATGTTAAAAGACAAACTTACATACATTTGTTGCACCAGGAATGTTCTTTTGGGTTAAAAGTCATTGTCCTTTCATCACCAGTATTTTCTCCCACTTTAATCAGAGCAACGGTTTTCTTTTTTTTCTGCAGGTTTTTATGTGGAAGGTTTTCTCTGACTTGAAGGGAACATCAAACAAGTAAACTTTGTTTCTGTCTCCCAGTGCTCTCATGTTCCTCCTTTTGTAATGTCATCAAGTGGACCAAGACACCGTAACAAGATTATCGACCTTGAAGTCACATCAGTTTTCCTGACAACACCACACTTGAGCCTTGCTTTAAATTTAAATTGTTTCTCAAGGACAGTGGACTTCACCTTGACGCATTGTATAGGATAGTGGACTTCATCAACAGGGCACTGTAAAGGGACCTGGTCTTCACTGTAAGGCTAGATGAAGGGACAGTGGAGGCTTCACTTATAAGGCCACTATAAAATACATTGTATGCTGCTCTGTACAGGCACTATATGGTCAGTGGATTTCACTATAAAGCACTATAAAAGAGTGGCGCCTCACCAGTAGGCACTATGAAAAAACAGTGTCATTCACCAAAAGGCAGTATAATAGACAGGGCAAAACCCCTATGGAAAAGAAACCTTACCTATTCCTAAAATAATCTACAATCCTTTTAATGATGGCCATATAGCAGAGTTCTATAGTATAACGTTTGACTAATGCATAATCAATATAGATATCTACTCTTTATTGGAAAAAACTGTGAAGAGTCCTTTTCACACATTTTCTCTAACTCAAAAAATCAATGTTTGGAAATACCTGATATGAGGGAGCGCAATAACCTATGCTTGATAGAATGTTTAAATCAAACTGATCTTCAAATGTTTTTTTTATTTGAAAAATGCCTCAGTGGTTAGGACTCCTCTAGCTTAAATGGTCTTCCATATCCATTATGCTGTACATCCCTTTCAATCACTTGTATGTGAACAGATCTGCCATGGGGGTGCCACCACTAGAGGGTGTATTTTGCCGTGCTAGTTCTCCAGTCGGGCCAAAGTTCTAATTGCAAGCCAGCTCTGCACCAATGAGGGAATTCGAGAGGTGTAGTGCAAGCCAGCTTACCTTCATTTTTAGACTATGCTTCCCGCAGTGCTCTGGGGCTATATAGTCCCATATTGTTTACACCAACAGTACATGCTATTTAAGCATGCCAATCATTTATAGCAGTGAAATTAGAGAGGGACTGTGGTAGCCTAGCGGGTAAGGTACTGGACGATGGACCAGAAGGTCCAGGGTTCAAATCCCACCTCTGCCAAGCTGCCACTGTTGGGTCCTTGCGCAAGGCCCTTAACCCACAATTGCTTGGATTGGATTGCTTGAAGTCGCTCTGGAGTCGCTAAATGCTGTAAATGTAAATGAAATTTGAAGAAGAAAATCAAAAGTGGAAAAATGTTTGAAGTTTGAAAAGGGAAGAGAAATGTGTACAATGATAGAGACATTGTAGAGTTGTAAAAAGATCTAATGAGTCAAAAAGAGATGTAGCGCTCCATTGGGCTAAATATTTGCAGACTGCAAAGTTAGTTTTGATCTTGCAATGATGGGTCCGTCTGAAGGAGGTCAAGCCAGGGTAACTTCTAAGCAACTAAAGACTTTGCTAATATTGGCTAATGTTAACGAGTCCACCACCAGGGGACCACTGATCAACAGTGGTGTGCATGGCAGGTTTGCATGAAAAACTACTGCTCTCTAAAAAGTACATTTTGCTGCCCAGCTGCAGTTTTCTAAAGATCAAGTGGACAAGCCAGAAGGATATTAGAAATATGTTTTGTGGATGGATGAGACAAAAATTTGTTTTTGGTTTAAATTATTTTTTTGTTATATGTATTTCTGCATAAATATAATCTAAGACATGATCGGATTTTCCACACAAGTAGTTAAAAAGAACCCAGTTAAACAAATTAGACAAAAATGATACACTTAGTCATTTATTATTTGAAGAAAATTACATCACTGTGAGAGGAAATGTTTTTATCTATTCTGAAGTACAGGCCTGCTATTGGCCATTCTGCATGCTTGCTTTCTGTGGATTGATTTTCTTGCCTCTTGGAAGAACAGGATCTTGGTCAATATGTGCATCACCATGTGTGTGTGTGCATGTTCTGTAGGATGTCACATCTACAGGCAACAGGAGCTGTAAATACAACATAATACCTATCTGTTATTTTGTGGATATGGAGATCTAGAATGTAGTTAAGAGTATAATTAGCTCACACAGGTCACTAGCGTTCTCCATTAGAATTACATTTCAAAGTTTTAAGAAAACTTGACTTTGATTGCTTTGCTGGTTTCCACATACTGCGGTGTTTGGCACATGAAGGCAGCTGATGTTAATTGGGGGTTCTCTTTATGATAAAATGGGCTCTCTTATTTTCCACTTAGTTTTTGACATGTTATAGACCCCTATAATTATTCTTTATTAAATCATTTCTGAAAACTATTTTCATGGCATGAGCCCTTCAGTTTTAATTAACATTTAAGGGGGCAGTTTATAAAGTTTAAGTGGAATAATCAGTGGTATTACCCAATGAAAATCCTGTATGCACTGCATTCATTTATTTAATCGTTTTGTATTTTTTTCTACCAATTATTATTATTGTATACATTTGTGTTACCTGCAACCCAGAGTTTACTCTAAGGGTAAAAATGTGAAGGAACAAGAGCAGAAGAAAAACATGTAAAAAAGACTGTAGTGCTGCAGCAGTTAAGGTATTGGATTATGGACCTGACTGTCTAGGATTCAGGTCCCAGCACTGCTAAACTGCCACTGTTGGGGCTTGAGCAAAGCCCATAACCTACATTTTCATGATTGTATGTACCGTATTTTTCGGACCATAAGGCGCACTTAAAATCCTTTAACTTTCTCAAAAATCGACAGTGGGCCTTAAAATGCGGTGCGTCTAATGTATGAATTAATTCTGGTTGTGCTTTCTGACCTAGAACCGATTGTAGATGGTACACGGCGCTCATAAATCTGTCAAAATGTTTTAGCACGGCCTTGGTAAGTTACAAAGCTTAAGGCAAACGTAGTGCGCAGCATCGCTGAGTAATACGGTATGTGCTTCAGCATTAGGGTACGTGCATTCATTCATTCATTTTCGAAGCGGATTTCAAACTCAACGCTATCGGTCACGCAGTACAACATGGACATAGAGCAGCTGCGAGAGAATTCAACATAAACAAATCAATGGTACGGAAGTGGAGGAAGCAAGAAGACGCCCTGCGCCAGGTAAAGACCAA
>JAJAGP010006299.1:0-23071 GCA_025084515.1 Ancistrus triradiatus | reverse complement strand
ATTCTTGAATGAAAGCCCTGACCTGAGTGTCCTGTGGCTGAAAATTGAGGATCATCAACCCCTAGATGTCAGAAGAGGGACATTTACTCAATTGTAGAAAACTAATAGGAGGATCTCGCTGGTGTGGAAAGGAAAGGAAATGAAGAGAATTGGTAATACGATTTAGCATTCCTCTTGTGGATTCCCACTGGCACTCTCACAGTGTTTGCATTAGCATATGGAGTTTGTACTGCTCATGTGTAGCTAATTAACATAAACTCCAAAGTTTTTGCTCATTTCATGCTTCTCTTTATCCACAAGAGGGCTTTTTCATATCCTGGTTTCTTCCCAGCCTTCCTTTCTTTCTTTTTTTTTTTTTCCCCCAACTTAGGCACTCTGTAGCATACCCAAGGACATTTGATTTGTGTTATCGCTAACCTATCTCGAGCGCAGAACATAATGTCAGCTGTCTCCTTGAAAAGTACCTTGTATTTCTGCCCTAACAGCAGCCTTTCAGTCCGATTGGTTATTAAGACATGTATTTCGCACTTCAACGGCAGAGGAAGAGTGGGACACAGAACGGATACTGAACTGAGCATCGGATCGGGGGAGCACGTGTTCGAGGAACTTTGCCGAGTTTTGTCATCACTCCTGAATGTGCAGGAAACTGACTGGCCGAACCCGGAGTGCTGTTCCAGTCAACCGCAAGTGAGAGCAGCGACTCGTGAGTACCTGCGTGTGCGCTGTTAACACGGATACTGAGTGGTTTCTCTGCAAACTTCCTGACCCTGTGAGTATCGCGGCAAATCATCCTGCTGACTCAAGGAATAATTTTTTTTTCACTGGGGGATTCATATATGTGCACCAACGAAAATGGCGACAGCGCGCGCTTAGGAACTGGACACAGGCACACACCCACACACAGGCTCCATACTATTTGAATTGTCATTACATTTCTGTTAAGGAATATTCGCGAATTTTCTGAGATTTGGTTTGTTTGTTTATTTTATTGCACAAAATAAATATTACCCAGGTATTACCTTTTATTTTACTAAACACTTGAGATGTACGCCCCCTAAATTTTATTAGGCACCTTTAGAGAGGGGTTTTATATATATATATATATATATATATATATATATATATATATATATATATATATATATATATATATAATTTGTTTTACGCATTGCAATGGAGGCGATTTCAAGAATGCATAAGTCTTGTTTGTGTTATTAGTAAAACAGTTATACTAGTAGCTGTAACGTGGGTGGAGAGGCAGGAGACACACGCAAGCCAGGGATAGAAGGTAAGGCAGTTTATTAACAGACTTGGCAATAAACGATAGCGTACGGTACTGTAACGTGGGTGGAGAAGAGCTAACGACCAGACAGAGAACTACGATTCATAGCGGAGAGTAGAGGATGACTGAGAGTTTATATAGGGGAAGGCTGACGGCGGAAAATGAGCGACAGGTGGCTGATTAGAAGGTGGGTGACGAGGAACGCTGCAGAGTGCGGGCGTGAGAAGTTGAGCTGGCAGCGGACGTGACAGTACCCCCCCTCGAAGAACCCGTGCAGGCAGGGGCCTGGGAGGTGCCGGCGGTCAGGGGACCTGAGGAGGACCTGCGAGGAGCCGGGCGGTTGGGACGGGCAGAATGGAATTCCTGGATGAGGAGGGGGTCCAGGACGTCCTTGGCGTCCACCCACCAACGCTCCTCCGGGCCGAAACCCTCCCAGTCGACCAGGTACTGAAGGCGCGAGGCCCGCCGACGGGAGTCCAGGTGGCGGCGGACCGCGTAGGTGGAGGCATCCCCCAGCCCGGCAGGCGGGGGCTGGTCCACTGGAGACGCCTCCGCCAGCGGCCCAGGAATCCAAGGCTTGAGGAGCGAGACATGAAAAGTAGGACAGATGCGAAGGTGAAGGGGGGAATTCAAGGCGATAGGAAACAGCGTTGATTTTTGATGATTTTAAAAGGCCCCAAGTATCGGGGGGTAAATTGGGTACTTCCCTGGATGTGTTGGAGGTCCCGCGTGGACAGCCAAACCCGATTCCCCGGCCGGTAGACAGGAGCAGGAAGCCGGCGCCGATCAGCGTGCCTCTGATAGCGCCGGATCGCCCGGTCGATGCGCTGATGAACCTGGCACCATACCTCTTCGCTACGGCGGAACCAGTTGTCGACAGCCGGGGCGTCGGAAGTGGTGGAATCCCATGGGACGAAGGGCGGTTGGAATCCCAGGACGCACTGGAAAGGCGTGAGGCAGAGTGGCGGAGGGAGTTCTGTGCTATCTCGGCCCAGGGAAGAAACTGGCTCCAGTCCAGCAGGTTGTGTAAGCAGTATGAGCGCAGGAGCTTCTTCAGCTCCTGGTTGGAGCGCTCGCATTGGCTGTTCGACTCAGGATGGTAACCAGAAGAGAGACTCACCGAGGCACCCAGCTTATCCACTAACGCTCGCCAGATCGCGGAGGTGAACTGCGGACCCCGGCCGGAAAGGATGTCCTCCGGGATGCCAAAGAGGCGAAAAACAAACTCGAAGAGGCATTCTGCTGTTTGAAGAGCGGAGGGGATCTTGCTCAGCGGGATGAAACGCACCGCCCGGGAGAAACGGTCAATGATGGAGAGGATAGTGGTGTATCCGTTAGAAAGCGGGAGGTCTGTGATGAAGTCAACAGCGATGTGAGACCAGGGCCGTTGTGGAACCGGCAAGGGATGGAGCTGACCTGAAGGAAGAGTGCGCGGGGTCTTGCATTGAGCGCAGACGCTGCAGGAAGCCACGAATCGATGGACGTCTCTGCGCATGTTTTTCCACCAGTAGCGCGTGGCCAGGAGTAGGTGAGTGCGGGTCTCCCCTTGGTGGCCAGAGCAGAGAGAGACATGGGCCCAGATGATGAGTCGGTCACGGAGATCGGGTGGAACGTACTTTCTGCCAGCCGGGCACTCTGAGGGGATGTGAGTCCGGGAAAGGCTGGCATCCAGGTCTTGCTCGAAGTCCCACTGGACGGCGCCAAGCACGCACGAAGTCGGGAGGACGGGCTCGGGAGCCTCTGGAGCGGCTGAGGTGGGGTCGTGGCTGCGCGAGAGCGCATCGGCTTTGGAGTTGTTCAAGCCGGGCCGATACGTGATCGTGAAGGAGAAGCGAGCGAAGAAGAGGGACCAGCGAGCTTGGCGGGCGTTCAGACGCTTAGCAGAGCGCAGGTACTCCAGGTTCTTATGGTCAGTGAGAACAGAGAAGGGATGTTTTGAGCCTTCAAGCCAGTGCCTCCATTTCTCCAGGGCCAGCTTGATGGCCAGCAATTCGCGGTCCCCGACGTCATAGTTCCGTTCGGCTGGGGTGAGCTTGTGCGAGTAGAACGCGACGGGGTGCAGTCTCGGAGGGTCGCCAAGGCGTTGGGAAAGGACGGCCCCGATGCCCACCGAAGACGCGTCGACTTCCAGAACGAAAGGGCGATCAGGGTCAGGATGGCCCAGCACTGGGGCTTGGGTGAATGCGGACTTGAGGGCGGTGAGTATTTGCTCGGCCTCTGGGGACCAACGAAGAGCACGGGGATTGCCCCGCAGGAGTGAGGCGAGAGGGGCCACCGTCCGGCTGAAGCGAATGAAGCGATGGTAGAAATTTGCAAACCCAAGGAAGCGTTGGAGGTCCTTGATCGACTTGGGCGTGGGCCACGAAAGCACTGCAGAGACCTTGGAGTCATCCATCGCCACGCCGGAGGGAGATATGACATAACCGAGGTAACGGACGGACTGGGTATGAAACTCACACTTCTCTGCTTTCACACGGAGGTGATGAGAATGAAGCCTCTCCAGAACCAGGCGAACGTAGGCGGTGTGAGTGGCGAAGTCCGGCGAGAAGACCAGGATGTCGTCCAGGTAAACCAACAAAGGTTTACCTGGACGACAAAAACGCCCCAGCATGTCCCGGAGGATGTCGTTCACAAAGGCCTGGAAGACCGAGGGTGCGTTGGCCAGATCGAATGGCATTACCAGATACTCGTAGTGGCCCGAGCTGGTGCTGAAAGCGGTCTTCCACTCGTCCCCCTCCTTCATGCGCACCAGGTTGTATGCGTTACGGAGATCCAATTTGGTGAACCAGTGGGCGTTGCGAAGCAGCTCGAGGGCCAAGGGCACCAGCGGTAGCGGATAGGCATACCTCCGGGTGATGCGGTTGAGTTGCCGGTAATCAATGCAAGGACGCAGCCCCGAGTCCTTCTTGGGGACGAAGAAGAAACCCGCGGAGACCGGTGAGGGGGAGGGACGGATGAAACCGAGGCTCAGGTATTCCGTGATGTACGTTCATGGCCTTTTCTTCGGCCGGCGAGAGTGGGTACAAGCGGGCTTTAGGCAGAGGCGCGTCGGGTTGGAGCTCTATAGCGCAGTCGTAGGATCTGTGAGGAGGGAGAGGGGCCGGAGTGCCTTGTCCAAACATGGGTGCCAGGTCCTGATACTCACTAGGCACGTTGCGAGGAAGAGGTGGAGAGTCGGAGACCGGGAGAGAGTTGACCTGCACGGCTGGACGACATAGGCAGTGCTGCTGACACCGCGGAGACCAGCGGATAAGCTCCCTGGCGGACCAAGAGATGAGGGGGTCGTGAAGACGAAGCCAAGGAAGGCCCAGGATGATCAAATAAGCCAGGGAGGCCACTGGAAACAGAGCGATGGACTCCTCGTGGATGGCGCTGGTGAGCAGGCACACAGGGACAGTGACGCGGGTGAGAAGACCAGAGCCAAGTGGCTGACCATCCGCTGTAGTGATCCGCCGGCCCGCGGGGAGAGATGTGCAGGGGATATTCCATTTGGTGACGAGGTGGTCGGCGATAAAGTTCCCCTGAGTGCCGGAATCGATCATGGCTGTAAGGGAGACCTCGGCATCAGCAATACGCAACAGGACTGGTAGTGTGAAGGAGGAAATAAGAGAGGTCAGACTCACCCGGGGTGTGCGTGCCGTTGGTCTGGCGCGCACGGCAGAGGACCCACGAGAGGGAGCGAGGTTGTAGCTGTGGCGGATATGACGGTCGGAACCGCAGTAACAGCAAATCCCCTGCTCGAAGCGACGGCGATGCTCCTCGGAGGAGAGGTGAGTACCCGCGAGCTCCATGTCCTCCGGAGGCGGTGAAGGCAAGTGGAGGAGGAGAGCGTGGATCGGTAGGAGGTCAAGTCCTGAGGTGTTGATCCAGGCGGATGGCAAGGGAGATTAGATCCTCTAGGGTGAGGTTGAGGTCGCGCCCTGCCAATTCCCTCCGGAGGTCGGGACGCAGACCTTGGTGGAACGCCGAGAGGAGAGCTGGCAAATTCCATCCGCTCTGTGCCGCTAGCGTGCGGAACTGGAGGGCGTACTCAGCAGTTGAGCGACGACCCTGGCGCAGATGAAGCAGCAAGTCTTTGGCGGAGCGACCCTCGCGAGGGTGTTGGAAAACAGAGCGGAAGGCAGACAAAAAGCGACCATAGTCCCTCGCCTCGGCCCCCTGTTGGGACCAGACGGCGGTGGCCCAATCCAGGGCGCGGTGCGACAGCAGGGAGATCAACAGAGCAATGCGGGCAGCGTCGGAATCAGGAGGTGAGTGGATGAAGTACAGCTCGCACTGCAGTAGGAAACCCTCACAACGATTCGGGTCACCGTCGTACTTGTCTGGCAGGGCGACCTTGTAGGGCGAGTGCGAGGACAAGGCACCAGGAGGGCTGGAAGGGAGCGGAATTGAAACAGGGTGAACCGCAGGAGCTGGGGACGGCGTCAGCTGTGACACATGCTGGGAAAGCTCGCTAACAGCGGGGACCAGAGCGCCAAGTGAGCGTTGGTTGTCCGTGAGGAGAGTGACGGCACGGGTTTGGATTCACTAGCCGCTGTCTCCATGTTTGGCTATGCTTACTGTAACGTGGGTGGAGAGGCAGGAGACACACGCAGGCCAGGGATAGAAGGTAAGGCAGTTTATTAACAGACTTGGCAATAAACGATAGCGTACGGTACTGTAACATGGGTGGAGAAGAGCTAACGACCAGGCAGAGAACTACGAGGCATAGCAGAGAGTAGAGGATGACTGAGAGTTTATATAGGGGAAGGCTGACGGCGGAAAATGAGCGACAGGTGGCTGATTAGAAGGTGGGTGACGAGGAACTTGAGCTGGCAGCGGGCGTGACAGTAGCCATCTAGTTAAAGTTGTATAGTGTTGTGTTTGCTAAAAGGTGAACTTGTGTCCGGGTGCCATTAATGTGTTTTGAGGCTGTACCGTCCTGGTTTATGTTGCCAGCAACACAAGGTTGTTTTATTTCAGCGTATTTTTAGTTGAAACGAGGTGTCCGGGCTACATTAGGAATGATGCACTTTATTAGGAACATCATACTAATATAAACAGCTTCAGTTCTCACGGCCTGCACCAGGCTGAGAAGAGTGAATCTACAATAGGCAAGCAGGTTGGTGTGAATAAATCAACTGTGGGATCAATTGTAAGAAAATGGAAGACATACAAGGCCATTGATAATCTCCCTCGATCTGGGGCCCCATGCAAGATCTCATCCCGTGGGGTCAAAATGATCATGAGAATGGTGAGCAAAAATCCCAGAACTACCTGATGAATGACCTGCAGAGAGCTGGGACCAAAGTAACAAAGGCTACCATAACAGTAACACACTACACCGAAAGGGACTCAGATCCTGCAGTGCCAGGCGTGTCCAGGAGTTTGTCTGAAGTTTGTCAGAGAGCATATGGATGATCCAGAACAGGATTGGGAGAATATCATGTGGTCAGATGAAAGCAAAATAGATCTTTTTGGTTAAAAACTCAACTCGCCGTGTTTGAAGGAAGAAGAATGCGCCATACCTACTGTAAAGCGATGGGGGTGAAACATCATGCTTTGGGCCATTTTTTCTGGAAAGGGGACAGGACGACTGATCCGTGTTAAGGGAAGAATGAACGGGGCATGTATTGTGAGATTTTTAAGTCAAAACCTCTTCCATCAGTGAGAGCATTTGAAGATGGGAATGTGGTGGGTCTTCCAGCATCATGACAATGATCCCAAACACCACCGCTCAGATAATGGAGTGGTCTCCGTAAAAAGCATTCAAGGTCCTGGACGTGGCCCTGCACAGCCTCCAGGACCTCAACCCCATAGAAAATTTGTGGAGGGAGTTGAAAAGTTGTGTTGCCCAAAAAACACATCACTGCGGTAGAGGAGATCTGAGGGAGGAATGGGCCAAAATTACCAAGCTACAGTGGTGTGCAAAACCCTGGTGAAAACGTTTTATTGACCAAATTACTTATTTTTCCACCATAATTTACAGTTAAATTCTTTTAAAAATCCTGCAAATGTGATTTCCTGGATTTGTTTTTTCTTCATTTTGTTTCCCATAGTTGAAGTGTGCCTATGATGAAAAATTACAGACCTCTCTCATCTTTCTAAGTAGGAGAACTTGCACAATCGGTGGCTGACTAAATACTTTTTTTTGCAACCACTGGAAGCTCATCACCAGTCAAAAAGATTAGTCATCTGTGACTGAAACATAGCTAATAGCAGGTGATACAAGCCATGAGTTATGAATAAGAGCTGCAATTTGATTTGGCATGAACTGGACAAGTCTCTGGATGTAGGCGACGTGTCAATGTTCACCCCTCTTGCCCTGAAGGTCTTAATTGTTGTTCTGTGTAGTGGGCTGCAAACTAACGATTATTTTATTATCGCTTAATCGGTCGATTATTTTTCCGATTTAATCAAGTGGATTTTTTTTGGTTAAAAAAAAAAAAAAAAAAAAAACTTTCCATGTTTTATTCAAAAATATAAATTAAAAAACAGAGCAAATAAGTGCTTACATCATAAATAATTAATAACACTTTAAAAATAACAAATTCAATAATAAAGAAAAATAAGTGCACATCTTGATTGCAAACACTACATACAATCTCATTCACTCATTTCATTCACGTCTTTCTTTTAGAAACTTTGATTGCAAACTAAAAATGTTAGCATGTCAACATGCTCTGGCTAAAGCTGGTCCTTCATCGCAATCTGGTGGTGTTGTGTTTTGGTGATGAGAGTGAGATTTTAGCTAGACGTTGGAATGGAGAGAGATTTAGGAGACCTGTTTTAGGGGGTGTTTCGGGCAGTCTAGTGTTGGAACTGCTAAGGCATAGACTGGGTTGAGTTTTGTAGTCGCGTCATTAGAAAGGATCGTGTCATCGGTTCGACCTTCTTTTCTTTTCCTCTCTGTTTCCGGAGGTGGCAAATATCGGATATTGTTCTTGTATGTATGCATTATCCCCATAGTTGTAGTTATTCCCACTAACAAGCGAGAAAACAGCATCAACTGTACTGTACCTGTTCGCCATAGTGTGGATTGCTGCCATTACATTTTCCTCACTTCACAACCGAAAACAAACTCAAGGATCGTGTGGGTGACTTATGCTGTTGTTGAGCTCCCTTATCCTCATTCGTGACACCATGTTTCCGTTTCAAGTGCACCGAGGGCTTCCCCACTATCAGCACCGTGTGTGCTGACCAGCGTGCACAGGTCAGATCACTTTTGCAAAGCTTGCATGCTATTACATATTTTGTTGTTGTGTGTGAGCGTGCAGTGCTCCCCGACACTTTTGAGCGGACTTAAGGAATGAAACCCATTCTTCTCTGCGCTTCGGGTCAATGTTTCATTTTATAGAACGTTTTTTTAAAATTCTAAAACGCTAACTATTTTGAAGATTTACCGTTGTCCGCGCGCGGCTCCGTCTTCTCGACTCCCGTTCAATCGCTCGTGTGTCTTTTTCGACACCAGCGGGTGACACGAAGTGTGCGCAAGTAACGTAGATGGAATATGATAAGGTAGGAGGGGGACACAAATCATTGCGTCCATGGCGGTGACACACACGAATTGATAATAATGAAATTCGTTATCGAACACTTTAATAATCGATTTTTATCGATTTTATCGATTTGTTGTGTTGCAGGCCTACTGTTGTAGTAGAACAGCTCGAAAGGTTATTTTGTTTCAGTCACAGTAAAAATACAATGAGCAAAAAGGCCAAAACGACTAGTTGCTCCGCAAGACTCAGTGCAGGCATATCAGTGTGGTTCAAATGATAATTACACTGTCACTCACTTCAAACCAAAGGACCTAGTTTATGCATCTCCTTCCACCTCCATCTTGAATCCCCACACTGGCAATGCACACGCAAGTCCCTCATTGAGAGGCGTCCTGAGTCCGACTATTTGAAACACGACGACTAGCGATTGTTCCACACGCAGACAGAAATGAAATTCTTCTGATCAGATAATACGTTTCCAGTCGTGAACAGTCCAGTTTTTGTCTTTTCGCCCACTGTAAGTGGGCAATTTTGTGAGCAGAAGTGAGAAAAGGCCTCTTGCGTGTCACTCTGCTCCATATGTTCATAGTATGCAGTCTGCTGAGTGTTCTTTCAGAAATGAGTTGCAAAGGCCCTGTGTTGGCTTTGTTGAGGATTTGTTTGACACATGCCCTTTGTGGCTGCGGGGGCCACACATTTTTGCACCCATATAATTATTTACATCTTATATATTTGTATTTCTAATTGTGGTGATGTCACTCGTTCAGACTAAGTCTCTTTGAGACATGATTTTGCAGGTGCGTCTCAGCCTAACTGAGAAAGTAATTCCAAGTGATCCTTTTATTCTCTAAGTGCATATGATGAATAACTATATTTTTGACGTTAAAGTGTTAATTTAAAGCTTTTACATGGTCACAGAGATTAATCATGATCTGGATTTAGTATAATTATGTAAGAATTGAATACAATTTGTATGTAGAAGTTTAATATAATTATGTAAGAATCGAATACAATTTATATGTAGAAATGAGAGACTTGATGCTGAAACTAAAAACTGAGATAAAGTTCACTTGCCAGGTCAGGATGACCTGAGGGGAGATAAGGGTGGCGCCTGGGCAGCAGGTGTTCTAAAAGTTGGCAAAATGATGACATAATGTTTGACCTTGACTGAGTTGTATATAAGGGCCAGAGATTTGTGGCTCTTCGGCTTTTTCGCACCGCTGCTGTGGTGTGAGGATGTCCTTTATTGCTTGCAGTAAATTGTCTGCTTCTCCACTGAAACTTTAATTCGGCTTGAGCGTGATTTTTGATTAAGTGAGCAGCATGCATTCTGTCAAAAAACCACGACAGCTTCTAGAAGCAATTCTTGCCTGGAAGTGATTTTTATTCACAAGCCATGAAATATGCCGGCGGTCCCTGTCCTTCAGTATCATCTTTGGCCTCAATTCTGATGAGAACTTCCTGTAGACTGGGATTTTTGCCACTGCTGGTAGACCCATATGCGCTTAGATAGTTGTTACTTCCTTGACATTTTACCAGGGGTACCGAAATATTTGCATTCTGCTAATTGTGTGTTAATTGTGAAAAAAGAACCTGTTAAACCTAGACTGGGTCCTAATTTGGCTCTGTTCTGGTTCTCATTAACACCTGCAGTCTCTCGTATAGCACCCACTGAGGCTCTGCTGTGTCTGACACGTGAGCGCACACACACAACGAGTGCACAGGTCATGTAGTGACTCAGTGGAGGCTGGCACTTCGCCCACTACTCTTGCCGTTCTTTATGCTGCTGTTCTTTGTTCGCTTTTGCTTTGGTCTTTTATCACCTTCTTTGATGTTTTGTAGTCTTTCTACCGCTTATACCAGTCATGGTGCTGCGTAATACCAGAAGTTAAAAAAGGAGTAGACCAGACCAATTAAGTCTTAGTAACCGAATCAAGGGGGAGAACTCAACTCCCAAGAATCACTGACTACATTTCTATGAGCCCAAAGTCTCAGAAGGCTGGTCTGACCTTTATCTTAGTCCATTGTCAAGCTCTGTTTTGGCCATCATAGCACTGTGAACAAAGCATTAATTAGGGTACTAAATGACTTGTTAATGTCCTCAGATAAGGGTTGTGTTTCTTTTCTTGTTCTGTTAGATTTAAGTGCAGCATTTGACACTATAGATCATGATGTTTTACTAAACAGACTAGAAAATATTGTAGGTATTAAGGGATTAGCACTTTCTTGGTTTAAATCCTACTTAACCGACCGGTACCAGTTTGTTCATATAAATAATCTAAGGTCTAAGCTCTCAAAAGTGAAGTATGGCGTGCCTCAGGGGTCAGTGCTTGGCCCGCTTTTATTCTCTCTGTACATGCTGCCACTTGGCTCAGTTATTCGTAAACATGGCATTAGTTTCCACTGCTATGCAGATGATACACAGCTGTACATATCAGCCAAACCTAATGACAGCCTTACAATCAACAAAATCGAGGACTGTGTAAAGGAAATAAAAGATTGGATGTCATTTCATTTTCTTTTACTTAACTCAGATGAAACTGAGGTTCTATTAGTAGGACCCAAGGCTTTGAGAGACAGGTTGTCTACATTTATCTTAAATCTAGATGGCTGTTCAGTATTGCCCAGTCCATCTGTAAAAAACTTAGGGGTCACATTTGATTCAGATCTCTCCTTTGATGCGCACATTAGCAGCATCACTCAAATTGCTTTTTTTCAATTACGTAAATATCGCTAAACTTAGAAATATCCTCTCTTTTAAAGATGCAGAGAAACTTATTCATGCGTTTATAACTTCAAGGTTGGGTTACTGTAACGCCTTACTTACTGGATGCTCTAGTAAATCTATAAACAAACTTTAATTAGTTCAGAATGCAGCCGCCCGAGTGCTAACTCGAACTAGAAAGTTTGATCATATCACTCCTGTTCTATCATCACTACACTGGTTACCAGTTAAATTCTGCATTGATTACAAAATACTTCTTTTAACTTATAAAGCTCTACATGGCTTGGCCCCACATTATCTGAGTGAACTCTTAGAGTTTTACATTCCAACTCGTCTACTTCGTGCGCAGGGTACAGGACTTCTTTTAGTTCCTAGACTTAAAAAAGTCACAGCACGGGGAAAGGCTTTCTCATACATGGCCCCCCAACTATGGAATAAACTTCCCACTTTAGTTCGAGACTCAGACACTCTCCAAAATTTTAAGTCTAGGCTAAAGACATACCTATTTGCGCAGGCTTTTGACTAGATTTAGACCAGAATGCATGGCTTGGTTCACTGGGGCCGGAGTCTGGAGTCATGTCTGGCCTGCCTGCCTTATCCGTTAGCCGGGAGTGTTGAGTGGGCGGTCTGGCTGAACTGGGCTTCGGTCCTCGTGATCTTGACTCGTGCATCCTTGCTGTAGACTAAGGGCAGAGCTGGGGGTTCATAGTCAAAGAGTCTTATGATGATCAAAGACGTTGGGTTGCTGTTTTCTGCCTCCCATGGGGTTGCCAATGCCAATGTGATCCCTCTTGGCTGTGTTACCTACCAGTTCTCCTCTTTCTAGCTATGCTGCTATAGCTAATGCTGCCAGGGTCTCATGCTACACATGGCATCAGTGATTGTTAATAGACACTGTGCTCTTAATCAATAACTAATTACATTTTCTGCTTTCTCTCCGAGCTGTGTTCCGGTACCAGTTCCTGCCCCACACATGATGTTCATCTGCTGCAGCTTCACTCAAGCTGCTTCTGTCATCAGCTCCAGTCCTATCATACCCAGGCCACTTAACGCCGATGTGCATGCTTCACATTTTATTCTAACTATGACTCCATGACTTTAGTTTCGTTGTTAGATTTATCATCTACGCTGCCCAAGGGGGTTGGGTCCCTTTTTGAGTCTTGGTCCTTCCAAGGTTTCTTCCTATAACACTCAGGGAGTTTTTCCTTGCCACTGTCGCCCTAGGCTTGCTCTATTTGGGATTGGACGTAGTTATTAGGAGATAATCTAAACTTGTAAAGTTGCTGAGAGCAATGCTCCATGTGTAAAAGCGATAAATAAATAGATCTTGACTTGACTTAACTTGACATCTAACATAACAAGGTCTAAAATTGCAGCAAAGCTTCACTGAATCTTTTCCGCAGAAATCCATAAACAGTTTACCTACGATTCGAAGCATACATCGCTCTGCACTAGTGAGAACAGCTCATGGCATTCTGCGTTCCTAAAATTAAATAAGTTCACTCATTGTCTGGCAAAAGAATATTGTTACCAATTTCTCACATGTGACAGGATTGCTAGGCAAAATTGATCCCTAAGAAAGCAAATCCTGGCTTTAGTTCCTGGTAAGGGTCTCATGGGGGCTCAGGCCAAAAGGTACACCCACTCAGTTTCATACTAACGCTGCCCCTTTGTTTTTTTGTCCCATTCATTCTTATTAAGCTCAGGGTAGTAAGTACCACTGTTTGTATTTTTTTAATTTAATTATTAAGGAGCAGCATCAAGATAATTACAGACATACAGCAGTTACATAGATACAAAACAGTACGTTTAATATGACGTGTGGCAAATTTTATGCATACAATTTACAACATTGATGTTCATGCACTACAAGGTTTGGCCATCTTTCCAGATGATTCAGGTCATCAGAACATCCTTGGATTGTTCATTGTGCATGAAATGTAGCATAAACCTGTCATATTTAGATCTTTATTTCTTTGCAGAGATGATGTAGATGTTTTATAAAATTCAACAAAAGTTGAAATTTGACTTGTTGACAGACTAAAGTGAAGTTGTGTAAAATAATGTGAAATAATATTTCAATTTTCATCTTCACAGTGGTTAGTAAATTGCTGTCCATGGTCTTGATGGTGACCCAATTCCTTGGTGTTATTAAATCCTTTATGGATCGTCGTGGAGGAACCATTACTGTGGGTCATTGATATTTTCGGCCTGGCTTGCAGCTGGTGGTCCTGTAGCTGCTGTGGAGGTTGATGCAACTTGATTCTGCTGTTTACCAGGATATTGTAGTAGAGATAGGTTGCTTTGCCAGGCCTTTGGTATTTGTCAGTGGAGAGATTTTTCTATAAGACAGACAGACACAGACACACCAAATGGGCGATGGAACACAAAATCCAATGGGATCAAAAAAAGGCAGAGATGTAAACATTTGGTTGGTTAAGTTGTGTAACTTATGTGAAATATTACTTGGATTCAAGTTGCATCTCACAACGGATGGTAAATTGCTCTCAATGGACAGAAAACTCTGATGGTGAACATTTATTTGGGGGGATTCAGTGGTGGATCCTGTGATGTTTTGGAGCGGGGTTTAGTGGTCCTCTAGATGTTATGAAGGCCCACTTCCGCTACTTTGCCAGGAAAATTTTAGTGGAGATGGGTCACTTCTGCCAGGGGTTTGGTATTTTTTGGCAGAAAGCTGGATGTTTTTCTACAAGACATTAACGTCAGGGACACAACCAAATCTAAATTCAACACAGCAATGGTTGATGGGAACACAAAAAGCAATCCTTCCTAGAAATATTTTAATGGATTTAATTGTCAAAACCTCTGAAATACTCCACCCAGCCCATCTCTCACCCACGCTCCTTCTGCCAGAAATGAAGAACGGATATAATGAAATGAAGACAGATTGTTGAAGAGTTACCTACACTCTAATAATCAGTCCCTGTTACTGAAGTCAATACTTGTCTAGCACGATCCATGCTCTAGACCGCACACTCTCTCAGTTCACTCTAATTAGGGTGTCTTCTGGCTAACCTGGACTTTTTTAGTGAAACCTGAACCACTCGTGGTCCAGGATTTCATCGAGGCTCAGCCGCTTGTCAGGGTCTTTCTCAAGACAGCTCCTGATCAGATGGCAACAGGCTGTGTGTGCGGTGACATAAACAGTAGAGTCAGAGTCTGAAGTATCCTTTATTTTCAGTCAGTTTAGTAGCTTTGCACATTTTCTTACCTGCAGACAGGTCGCGTTTAAAATGCGGGTCTTCCTCGAGGATCTGCTTTCCGGTCTTGAATGGCAGATCACCACAAAGTATCTCATACAGGAGAATGCCCAGACTCCAGACGGTTGCAGGACACCCATAGTACTGATGGCAACTTATCATTTCTGGTGGCATGAGGAACCAGGTGCCTGAGTAAAAGAGAGAAGGATCAGCAGCAGCACTAAAAAGCTTCAGTCTGGTCCTGTAACTACTGACCCCTCTGATCCACTTACCTGCAAACTCGCTGTATGGGGTGGTCTGGAGCAGGTCACCGCAGCCGAAATCGATGACCTTGATCTTGAGGTCATCGGGATTCACGAGGATGTTCTCCGTCTTGATGTCCCGATGGAGAACACCCCGTGCGCTGCAGTGACTTGCTGCCAGAACCACCTGCGCCATAATGATCTGGGCCACGACTTCATCCAGTGGCCCAGCTTTGATGAAGGTGGAGAGATCCATACAGGGACTGGGCTTCTCCAGGATCAGCATGAAGTAGTTTGGGTGATCGTACCATTCCAGCAGCTCGATGATGTTGTCACAGCGTGGTGACCGGGAGACCATCAGCGTTAAAGCAATCTCAGCTGGTTTAGGTTCAGCCTCACCAGGCTAAGATTAGAACAGACATCGATAGCATGGTTATCTCTGGTCTAGAAAGGGTTATTGAAACCTAAAACATCCCAAGCAGTGTATGGTTACTTACAATGGTGATGTACCGCATGGTGCGCTGCTTGAGTATGTACTTAATAGCGACCTATTCACATATACGAAACATAATTAGCCAATGCATTGGTTATCATCAGCAGAAGAAGAGAAGATAGAGACAAGTCTGTGGTGAAATTGTTTACCTTCTGCCATCTGCCTTGCAAACGGCTGCATAGACCGAACCGAAGCCTCCTTCCCCCAGCTTCTTCCCCAAAGTATACTTGGTCGAAATGCAGTCTGTGAAGAAAATAGGTTTTTATTTTATTTATGAAATATAATGTAGGTTTTCTCATGAAGCTCACTTATGTATATCACAGCTACAGCTCTGTTATACAGAGCTGCTAATTTGGACCAAGGAATTTCCTGTACTACTACTCTCCAGATCTGTTATTATACACATGACATATAACTACTCTCAGTGAGCAGTATGGGACAGGTATCAGAAATGGATATGAAGCACATGTAGAGCCTGTTTGTGTGAATTTGAACCTTTACATGGAGAGCTGGAGTCCAAGGAGGTGCCTGTACCCAAGCGGTCTGGGCCCAGAGCACCTTTTTTTAAACACAAGCCATAAAATCACTGTCAGTGAATACTGAACAAATGTAACCACGTTTAAGATATATATAAATATAACGATATATAGATAATCTAAAGCATGCTTGTGTGAATTTGGACAGACCAATGGATGAAGAGCTGGCTCTGTGGACCGCATCGCTGTTTCTGTCCAGGACCCCTTGAGCTGCAGAGTGGGACGTGAGGACTTGTGTGCCGGTGGTCTCTCTCCTCAAGTCATCTGTTTTAATATATAAAGCAATTATAATCGGAGATGTTTCACCAGTTTATCGAGGTTTCTACATTCATTGCATATGCTAAATGATTTGGACTATAAAGCATGTTTGTGTGAGTTTGGACAGACCGTTACATGGCAGCTCGATTCCGTGAAGTGACTCCCTCAGATCTACAAATGCACACGTCATACAATCACGATCAGTCAATGAGATCTAACAGATATTAGACTTCTGGATTTCATTTGGGTCACTGTTTCTTTCACTGTTTGTTTAGTGGCATTAAACCCACCTGGAGCTCCAGGCGCTGATGGTTCCTCCTCCTGGTGGCTCAATTTCTGTTGAGAACCTGGTGTTACTTGTGCTTATAAAGACAGGGTTAAAGGAAAAGCAACAGAACTGAAAATGGTTACCTCTGAGTCGTCTGGGCTGGGCTGACGGACCAGAACAGCCTTGTTAATGGCTCTGGTCCAGGCCAGTCTGGTCCCCTCCGATCAGCCGCCAACATGTAAACTCCTGCACACAACACACGTGGCACAAAAACCACACACGTACACAAACAAAGACAGGGAGTTTGGCTATGAGGAAGGGTTTGTGCTTAAAACAAGTCTCATTTCTGATTATTAAAATATGCTGCACTCCACTTGTAGGCGAGACCACCTTCTTAAAAAACAAAAAGCGGCGCCGATGGTACTAAATGGCTTGGATCGTGCACAGCCGCAAAATCCTCCATCACCAACTTTGGGCTCCTTCTCATTAAAAGAAAGGTAGAGTTTTACAGTTCTTCTCAAATGGACTTGGCATTTTTAATGATTACATTTACTGAGTGCAACTAACCTTGGACTTATTCAGGTACAGAAGCTCGTTGTCCTGTACCCGGAACCAGCGCCTACAGAGAAACCACAATACAGCCAATAAAACATCAAACAACGGCATGTTAATAAAATAATTCTAATTAATCATTGTTGAGAGATTGAACCGTCTTCATATCTAAGCTAAATTATGAACCCATTGCTGTCTACAAACCTCTGCCATGTTTTCAATATATTTCCTGCCCTCTTAAACAGGAATCCTTCCATAAGGATCTCGTTCTCAGGATCTGGATCCATATTAGAACGATCCTGAGAGGGCCTCTGAGGACCAGCCCAAAAAAAGGACTGAAATCTTCTCAAAAAATGCTCCATAACTCAACCGCAACACAACACCTTTCACTAAATGAACGCTTTCACTCCATAAAGAGACGATTTCGGAACACTGAATCACTGGAACCTTATTATGATGTCACAATGCCTGTGCATGCAGCCATTTTGATTATTTGATGTACACAGCCATATATGGTAAACATAAGCCCTAATATATAATTCAGTTCAACGGTGTGCGGTGCATACAATGGATACCCCTTCTGCTAGTAGCTTAATAACCTTAATAATAAGGATAATAACCACAGGTGTATTTGTGAACGAATGTTATGTGGGGCGTGTGTGTGTGTGTGTGTGTGTGTGTGTGTGTGTGTGTGTGTGTATACTGTATATTTGTTTTCATCGCCAGGATAGCATAGTGTTGTTCCCTAATCCTTCTAAAAACTTGTGTTTTCCCGAAAGACTGTCTCTATTCTTCTAAAAACATCACACTTAAAAACTTGAAGTCTAGAAGGCTTGACCTAATAGCCTAGCCTAGCGCCCCCCGCTTAAAAAGGTACTACTGAACTATGGTACCAAAAGGTCCAGGGTTTCAAATCCCAAATACCTCTGCCAAGCTGCCACTGTTGCGGTCCTTGAGCAAGGGCCTTAACCCACCATTGCTTGGATTGCGAAGTCGCTCTGGATAAGGGCGTCCTACTAAATGCTGTAAATGTAAATGAGAAAATTGCTATAATAATACCGAAATGAAGCGAAATTACGCAAGCACCTTTTTCCTTGTATACTCTCTTAGTAGGATATGTAACGTGTCCTCCATCTGTACCTGATTTTCTGATTAGCATAATATTCACGGAGACATGACTCTATTTGCAGACTGAGCAGGAAACCTCAGACAACAAAACACAGTCTGCTGCTGACTATTGAAATCCATGGCTAGCTCACCACTGGTTCCAGGTGGCCTTTTAAGATATTGAGCTGTTTCATGTGGCTTTGTATAAATAATTGTTGCAAAGCTTCCAGGTTAGGTTCAGTCAAATATCTTGCACTGTATTTGGATGTTGAGAGATCTGCTGGCTCACTATGCTAACGCAATTTCAGAGGTTTGGAAGAGGAAGTTGTTTAAAATGCTGTTAACATAATGGCCTAGTGTTGTTCCTGGTGGTACCATATAGTATGTACAGGTGTTGATTACGACCGAAATGAACGTTGGTTCACTGGACGTTCCTGTTGTCACATAGCAGTTTAGGTACTTTGCATGTATTGTTTTATTTTAAACAATAATGTTCATTAAAACGCAATATGAAAACATGTAGTCCAGTACTATACTGTATATTACAGTCATTCCTATCTTTGTATCATTTATAAAAATGTCTGTCAAGCCTACGATTTCCTTTTCTGTCATTGAGACGTGAAATTGATGTATATAAGACAGATTTTTTTTAAATTTCCTATTAGAATTCTTAAGACCTCAGTTAAAGTGAATGAATGTTTGGGTGAACTTGAAACGGCACATACAGTGGTGCTTGAAAGTTTGTGAACCTTTTAGAATTTTTGATTTTTTGCATAAATATAGGGACCTAAAACATCATCAGATTTTCACCACACGTCCTGAAAGTAGGTCAAGAGAACCCAGTTAAACAATTATAGTGAGTGGCAAAAGTATGTGAACTTTGCTTTCAGTATCTGGTGTGCTATCCCCCAATCCCCATTAAAAAAACATTACATCAATGGTAATGGAAATGATAAAATACTTTGTAGTATAAGCAGAGGTTTACATTAACGAAGTACATTTACTTGAGTACTGTACTTAAGTATGTTTTTGAGTATCTATACTTTACTGCAGTAATATATTTTTGCAACCTTATTACTTTAACCTCACTACTTTTTAGAGACACTACTGTTCACTCCTTTACATTTCTATCTAGGTCACTGATAGAACACTGACGAAGACGGCCTATTAGGAAGCAGTGCAATAGGGTCACATCAAGTACATGATTCCTCAGCAAGCATTTTTGAATTTGAAAGTCAGTTAAAATTGAGTTGTTAGGAGTTTTCCAAGTGTTGTGGCAATATTACAACAATGCAATGTCCTAAGAATTGAAATGCTAGTTGGGGAGGGCATGACTGGGCTCTTATAGGTTTGTAGTAGTGATGCACTGATCCGATATTAGGATTGGATATCGGTCCTGATATTAACAAAATTTATCCATGGGACCGGCGAATAATATATTAATAACGTTTGACTCCTTTTATTTTTAATTTGAATGCTGTGCCAGGGACCTGCATAATGTCTTATTACTTTAGTGTCAATTAAATTGCAATTTAGTACATTTATAGCTATATGTTAATTTGTTATTTGTTTTATCCAAGTTAGTTAAGTAATGTTTCAGTCAATACTGATGTCTTTAGCATCTCCCACATGGTGAGGTATATGGTTGATTAATTCAGCAGTGATATCGGATCGATATCGGGTATCGACCAACACGGAAAGTTTATGTATCGGTATCTGAACTGAAAATGTCTGCGTCCCTGGTTTGTAGCTTATTCTACTGTCAGGAATACATAGAATATGTAAAAAGCTTTGATTGTTGTGTGGATTTACTTGAAGTGAATCTGACATTAGTAAATATTAAATACTTCCCCTTCTCAGGTATTACATAGGTCTACATGTATGTATATACTATATATTGTTTAGCCAAGCTATATTAGGATACTGTAGTGTAACAGGTAATGACTACATGGACTAAAAACTACTGTACATACAATTTATTGTTCTGTTTATCGTCCTCCCATTCAGAAATACAAAGCCAAAGGCTCTGTTTGCGTCTCTGCTTGTCTAATCACCCAAAAACAGTGCTTCTCTCTGAGCTCTCCTCTTCTTCAGTTAAATGTCATTCTTTATGACTCATTATTCTTGAATGAAAGCCCGGAACTGAGTCTCCTGTGGCGGAAAAATTGAGGATCATCAACCCCTAGATGTCAGAAGAGGGACATTTACTTCCTTTGTAGAAAACTAATAGGAGGATCTCGCTGGTGTGGAAAGGAAAGGAAATGAAGAGAATTGGTAATACGATTTAGCATTCCTCTTGTGGATTCCCACTGGCACTCTCAGTGTTTGCATTAGCATATGGAGTTTGTACTGCTCATGTGTAGTTAATTAACATAAACTCACAAGTTTTTGCTCATTTCATGCTCCTCTTTATCCACAAGAGGGCTTTTTCATATCCTGGTTTCTTCCCAGCCTTTCTTTTTTTTTTTCCTTTTCCCCAACTTGGGCGATCTGTAGCATACCCAAGGACATTTGACCCCCAAAGTTCGGTTCATTTGACTTGTGTTATCGCTAACCTATCTCGAGCGCAGAACATAATGTCAGCTGTCTCCTTGAAAATCTTCTTCTTAAATGAAAAAATTGTGTACCCAAAAATAGCCTGGCGGTTAAGGTACTGGACTATGGACCAGAAGGTACAGGGTTCAAATCCCACCTCTGCCAAGTTTCCACTGTTGGCTCCTCGAGCAAGGTCCTTAACCCACAATTGCTTGGATTGTAAGAATGTATCAATTGTTAAGTCACTCTGGATGAAGGTGTCTGCTAAATGCTGTAAATGTAATCTAATGTGGTGGCATAAGACTTCTGCACAGTCCTGTAGTTCAGTGATTAGTAGAGATTAATGTCTGGCTTCTAGATTTCCGCCTGAAGATAAAATTAAACATTGTTTCTGATGTTTTTGTCAGTTTTGTTCTAAAATGTGTTTTGAGTGTTTTTTTTATTTAAGGTCATGAAATGTAATGTCACCAACAGTTTGACCTTTGGGTTCTCTCCCGTTAATGAGGTATATCTACTACTGGAAATGTGTTGTTCTCCTCAATATTAAGGCAAGCAGCTTTGTCTGCAGTCCGTCAGTAAACTGGCCTTAGCTGCTATGTATTCATGTGGTGCCTCCTTCCCATGAATAGAAATGAGTGTGCATCAGAGGAGGCTTCTTCTCTTTCTCTGCGTATGTGCTATATGCATAATCATGTACTAACTTTTAAAGCTTCATGGAATATTGAGTATTTTCCAAATCGAAGTCGAACTCCAAATCAATGGAGTTAATGATTAATAATTAAAGAAAATACCGGTAACTAGAAAGTAGAAACTAGGAAGTCTTTGAGAACATGTGTAATGATGGGCAGTAATTCTAAATAAAGAAAGGAAAAGGGTTTTTATTTAGTGAAGAGGATGGAAGTCCTCCCATAACTGACTGTAGATTCCTCTCAATAAAGCCTCTAATGCAGGTTTATGTGACTGACATTTGTGTTCTGATCATTTGTTGAATCAGTTTGCATCACACCAATAAGTTTCTGCTAGGGTTTTCACTGATGCCTTGTGTTGCAGGGTCAGAGATTTCATGGACTCGAGCACACATCATGCTTAGTGAGGACATACAGAAATCATTAACGTTGCATTAAACTTTTCCATATTTCACTCCAAGTCTTCCCAAATGTAGGAATCTGTAAATGAGCCATTATGAGCTGTTTAATGAGTTGTAAAATAAACATAATGAGTTATCTGAACATGCAGTATGTTACCCAAAATCTGTGATGTATGGAACTTGAATGTATTGAACACATGCCTATGTCTGATATGGTTACTGAGCTGATTCTGTCCAATAACTGACACAGGCATTATAGTGGTTGCGTTTTCAAAGAGTTTCTGTTTTGGGTTCATGTACAAAATTAGTCCTGGCCTGTACTGACCCCTATAACTAATATTTATATACAAGCTAAATTGATTTATACAGCACTTTTTACAACAGAGCACTTCCCAAAGCAGCTTTACAGCTATCTAGGCTCGCAGCCCCATCTGAACAAACCTACGGTGAAAGTGGCAAGGAAAAACCTTCTAAATATGATGAAACATTTGGAGGACCAAGACAAAAAAGCCAAATCTAATGGATCATTGAACAGCTCAACGAAAGACAGCTTTCTTGAAGCAGTCCTGTTTTTGGTAACACAACACTTGGAGATAATTACAAAGAGCACGAACCATGCAATTAGGGGATGCTTGTTGTGGTCAGTCTCTGTGGTGCTCCAGAGAGCAGCCCACAGCTGCCGTGCTCTAGAAACAGACTGCTTTCCTGCTCAAAAAGATATCACCATGACCCTTACGACTAAGTTTATTGATCAAGGTGTATTGATAATTTTGGGGCATTTGCAGTGTTTGGATTTCTTTACAAGATGCTAAACCGGATTTCCAGTGCACAGTGAAAATCTTTGTTTATGTACAGTGTTATTTAAAAGTTTGGGAACCCCTGGTTAAATTTCTGTATATGGTTTGTTGATTCTGGAAATGAAGAGAAATGAAAACAATCTCAACAGTGAATTCAAATGTGACAGATTTGGTCTTTAACATGTGATTACAGTTCAGTTTACTTGCAGAATTTAGCAGGCAAGCATGTTCTGTTTTATAAAATGGACGTTGACCAGACGCTACTATAGGCACATCGTAGTTTAGACAGTTTGATGTTCGAGCATTATAAAAACATTTAGTACTGTACTATATAGAAATTATCTTTGTATGTTTTATAAAAATTGATTGAAACACTTTCTGGAATGTTACCATGTTGTTTTCTGACTTTCAAGACTGCAAGCAGGTGTTACAAGGGTTTGCTTGGAAATGACATATACAAGTCCTGCACAGTGGTCAGAGGGATTTTAAG
>JAJAGP010006298.1:0-23073 GCA_025084515.1 Ancistrus triradiatus | reverse complement strand
TATCCATTAAGGCAGTGGTTCTCGAAACATTTTCTCCAGTGCCCCACTTTTGCAGATAAGAACATTTCAGCCCCCCAATTAACCTAATGCACATCTTTTGCATGTGGAAGGAAACCAGCAAAAAGCAATGTGGACACTGGGAGAACATGCAAACTCCACACAGAGCTAAACCACATGCATGTGTGTACATGCATCCTCCAAAACACAGACAGACCTTTGCAGATCTCGTTTGTACATACCCATACTCCTCAATGCTCCACAATGCCCCAGCCACCAATCCTCAAGCCCCACTAAACGTTTCGCCATTTAACATCCATCCCATCGATGTCTGTCCGCTCTAACGGCTAAGGTCTTAATTATAATAAATTATAATAGGAGACAAATCGTCTAACTCGTGACCAAATCGTACACAGCCAGTCAACACTGCATATCCAGGAGCAGAGGTGGGAGTTCAAGAGTAGAAGTCCGTCATCCAATCAAAACCTCACCATCTTAATGGTTGTGTCCTCTTTTGGACAAGAGACTGTTCTAACTCTGTTGATGTGTTGAGAGTTTTTTGTAAAAGTCATTCATGTTTGACTTTCCACACCTTATTTGTAACAAGCTGTAAATGGCATTCGAGCATAGAAGTGTCTGTGCATGTCCTATTGAGTCTTTGAGGAGTAAAGATGGGCAGAAGATCTCCAGTCTGTCAACAAATGTGTAAGAAAGTGATTGAGATGTTTAAAAACAATGCTCCTCAAAGAAAGATTGGAAGGGATTTACATATTTATGTATCTACAGTGCATAATATCATTAAACGATTCAAGGAATCTGGAGGAATATCAGTACTTAAAGGTAAATAAAGTAATCCCTTGTCCATGTGGTTCCATCAGCTATTGGTGAGTGACTGTTCTCGATGCAGTGCCATCTGAGGGATTGGGGATCTTGGGACTCCAGTTTAGACTTGCACCTTTGTCCTGAAATTCCTCCAGATTTCCTGAATCATTTAATGATATTATGCACTACAGTGGAAGAAATATGTAAATCCGTTCCAATCTTTCCTTGAGGAACATTGCTTTTAAACATTTAAATAATTCTCTTACAAATTTGTTGATAAACTGGAGATCCTTCGCCCATCTCACTGGGCTGCTTTTGTACCAAATCATGATTATAATCACCTGTTGACATCACCCGTTTGAAATCACATTAGTTTTTTACCTCATTACTAGCCCCCAAATCCCCAACCCAACTTTTTTTGGAATGTGTTGCAGGCCTGAAATGCAGGAATGGATGTTTATAAACGAATAAAATGAAGTTAACCATGAAATATCTTGGATTCATACGGTCTGCAATGAAAAAAAGAAATGTAAGGAACCATGCATATATTTTTGTATCTTCCATACTGTCCCAAATTTTCAGATTTGGGGTTATATTTTCAACCCTTGCACTAGCTGTACGCCACCCCCCACTTTGAGAACCACTGCTTCAGGGTGTGGAGCGTTTATAAGCTTATTTTCTCTTTCGTTTCTGTAGCTGCAGACTCTGAGCAAATCATTTGAAGGATTAGTACCTACCTTTCTCTGCTATTCCATTACAGTCAGAACAATCTTCAGACTCGCTACAAATCAATAAAAACTAAATTAGCAATGATATCCCTGTGTATTCTGCACCCTTAAGATGAAACCCTAAATGTATGCAGTACCCATATCAGGCCCAAATGGCAAAACATAAGACAAGGATGGGTTATTTTTCTTGCTGCTGGTAAAATAGTTTGCACATTTTATGCTGCTGTTATCAAGACAGCACACGCTTCTGTACACAGTAAATTAGCGCCAGTAAAAGACGTCAACAATACATTTACAGCATTTAGCAGACGCCCTTATCCAGAGCGACTTACAATTCAGTCTTACAGCCCAAGCAATTGTGGGTTAAGGGACTTGCTCAAGGACCCAACAGTGGCAGCTTGGCAGAGGTGGGATTTGAACGCTGGACCTTTTGGTCCATAGTCCAGTACCTTACCCGCTAGGCTACCACAGTCATACAATAAATATGTAATACACTGACTGAAGAAAACAGCACTTAAGTATCTGATGGAAGGCAGCTGAGAGAATGAAAACATACACATGCACACAAACTATTCATGGCTCTATAAAACATGCAGGCAGGGCTTACAAACTGCCAATTAGACACCCCTGGATGCTCCCTTTGCACAAGAACAGTGTCGTCCCCCAGCCACCTGAGACTCCATTCTTCCATATACACATCCCCCCCCCCCCGCCCGCAACACTCACCCCATTGATCTTCATTTGTATCCACATTCCTCCTATGTGCACATACACACAAGCCATCTTTGCATATACCAACCCCCAGCCCCTTGTTTTATTTATTATTTATACACCATTCATTTCATGTATTTATTTTATATATATTTTTTTTTTTTATAGAGGATGGGCTCCCCTTCTGGTTGCATCACACACACACACAGTCGTGTGAAAAAGCATTTGCCCCCTTCCTGATTTCCTTTTTTTTGCATGTTTGTCACACTGAAGTGTTAAATGAAGTTGTTTATTATTAACAGAAAGAAATCCAAACCTACATGGCCCTGTGTGCAAAAGTGATTGCCCCCTAAACCTAATAACTAGTTGGGCCGCCCTTAGCAGCAACAACTGCAACCAAGCGTTTGAGAACTCGCAATAAGTCTTTTACAGCAATGTGGATGAATTTGGGGATCATCAAGATGTGTTCTGGAAAAATTGAGATGAGCTTTAATGTTCTTTCTGCTCAGCAGTGGTTTTTGCCTTGGAACTCTGCCATGCAGGCCATTTTTGCCCAGTCTCTTTCTCTTATGGTGGAGGCATGAACACTGACCTTAACTGATGCAAGTGAGGCCTGCAGTTCTTTGGATGTTGTTGTGGGGTCTTTTGTGACCTCTTGGATGAGTCGTCGCTGCGCTCTTGGGGTAACTTCAGTCGGCCGGCTACTCCTGGGAAGGTTCACCACTGTTCCATGTCTTCACCATTTGTAGATAATGGCTCTCACTGTGGTTCTCTGGAGTCCCAAAGCTTTAGAAATGGCTTTATAACCCTTTCCAGACTGATAGATCTCAATTACTTTCTTTCTCAATTGTCCTGAATTTCTTCGATCTCAGCATGCTGTGTAGCTTTTAAGGTTTTTTGGTGTACTTCACTTTGTGGCAGGTCCTATGTAGTGATGTCCTGACTGAGAAATGTGTTGGCAAATAATCAGCCGGGGTGTGGCTAGAGACAGTGGGGCAAATGTGCAAAAAATAGGAAATCAGAATAAGTTCCTTTCATAGCTTCTGTTTTTAGACCAGCTAATACAGACTTAATAATTGATAACACTTTAATTGTTTACATATACTTCTAGGGTCCCTTTTTGAGTCTTTGTCATCCAAGTTTTCTTCCTTATACATTAGGGAGGCTATAGCTACAACCTAGGCCTTATTCAACAAGGCTTCTTTGAGAACAATGCTCCACTGCAAGAAGCGCTGTAAGCTAACACCCTGCACCAAGACTAATATTACAGCCGGAGTAGGACATAGGACAGCCTATGACTACTTTGTATCCCTGCTTGATAAGGACATGTATTCCAATTCCACCCGGCCAGGTTTGGCGTGGTGTGACGACAATGTTCTCGCACAGGCCAGCATTTTTGCAGTACTCTTCCAGTCTTTGGTTTTATTTTGCTTTTCTTGGTGAGGTTGCGGTGCCTATCAATAAATGAGGAAGATGTACAGTTATAGCCACTACTGAGCCTACATTACTTTTCTTACTCCACCTAATAAGACTATCCATTAAGCATACCCCTCAGCAATGGGTGCTGATACACATTTAGTCCTCCTCGTGTGAATCCCGCCCGTCTCCGGTGCCCACCTCCTCTCATTCTACCTTGATTCTCTGATTAAACCTTTACCTTTAATGCCACCATCTTTTAACAGACAGATCATGCACCGTCCTCTCTGGAAATGAAGATGCAGTGGACGCCTCTTGATTATTTATAGGAAAAGCAAACTGGCCATTTTTAGCTCTGTACAGCTGATCCCTGATCACAGCATTAAACTCATTGTTGTTTCAGCTTACACAGATGTAACATATTCCCTTTTACAGATGTAGCATATACAAGGAGCGTGTCTGAAATGTAGAATGCTTATTCCCCGGGGTGGGCAAACGACTGGCCTGCATGCATAATAACTTTTGGATTCTATTTAGGGAGAAACCAATTAGTCTGCAACCTAGATGAGACCAAGAATATTTTGGCATGCAGGGTCAGTTCGGATGGGTGAAGATGCTGACGAGATTTAAGGAAAGCCGTCGTCATCCATTTTCTAGTCATAGGCGCAGCCGCTAATTACCCGCACTTCTAATGAAGATGTCAGTCTAACCAACCTTGACCCCTTGTCAGTTTTCATCACTATGACCACGGGTCACTAACTTACAGGAGTGCATGTCAAGCTGGTTCACTTTCTACAGTTCGTCTTTGCACTCAAACAGCCTTCAGAACAGCAGATCGTTTGTAGGAGGTCCAAGTTCTGTCTCTAATTCCTAGGATACTGACACCTAAGGCAAGTGAAAGCCATGGAGGCTGAAGCGAAAAGATCCCCACTATCCACAGGCAGTTCAACTGCCAATTCCCAAGGATGAGGGCTGCAACATGCGTGATGATCTCACTCATTTTTTTTCTGACCCCGAAGCACCTCTCAGGTTCAGATTTCAAGCCAGAACTAGGCTGCCCAATTTGATTATCACAGCATTTCTCTCACACTCAAGTGTAGATTTAAGCTACTTAACCACAACATTTTACCCATCTCGGGTGCCAGGAATTCTGGAGCTGGCTGTAGTTCCATTATCATGAGGCATCATGAATATGCTGTGCATCAGGTGCCAGGGTTTTAAAACTCACTGACAAGTAACTGATTAGCCTAGCCATTAAACACAGATGTTACACCAACTGTTTAATTCCCCCTGCCTGTAACTGTCATCATATACTGTATCTAAATGACTGGGAGAGGAACAAGGTCTAGTCCTGATTCAAACATCGTAAGGACAGCGGAGTTTTTCTCGGTCAAATATGACCAGGTAAAGTAGGCACATGTCAGTAAAAATGGCAGTGGGCAAGTCACACTTTTGTTTACATTACCCCCATCTCTTTGCTGCTGTGAGCTGTAAATTTCCCCATTGTGCGACAAATAGTGTCACGTTCGGGACAAGGAAGGACTAAGGAGACGGACGTACAAGAAAGTGCTTGTTGTTTATTTACAGTAACATCTTAAACAATATAAACAAACCACGCAGACTTAACCTAAGCGAGATGATAAAGAACACAAACATCTAACACAGGAGACAGGCAAACAAGGCTAAGGCTACAAACAATGCTAACACAATAACAAGGCTAAACACAAAACACAGCTTAAACATAAGACAAGTAACCACAGAATACAACAAACTACAGCAGAGAACCGAGACCAAGACAAGGCAAAGGAGACAAACCAGAAAGAGCAAACAGGAGCCAAGGACAAACCATAGTGTGAAGAAGCCAGACAAGGAGGTGCACAGGAAGACTGGTATTTATAGGAAAGGACAACAAGTGGTAACAGCCCCACCTGCTGTCAAATCAGAAGGAAGACGGGGGAGCTAAACTGGATCAGTTACATAACCCCCCTTGTAAGGCGCATCTCCGAAGCGCAAAGGACAATAACACAAAAGCAAGGAAACCAGACAGACCCAGGGAGCAGAACAAAACACGGACGAGAATAAAGCAGGGGGCCAAAAAAAGCAGAGGTACAGACATGAGATTCAGGAAAACAGGGGACAACAAGGGGGAAGAGGGGACGGAGTCCAGACTTTATCTTCTTAGAGAAGGTGGTACAGGTCTGAGCCAGAAATCTTGCTTGTTTGTGGGTGACGAAATACTTATTTTCTACCATGATTTACAATTAAATTCCTTAAAAATCCTACAATGTGATTTCCTGGATTTCTCATAGTTTCGGGTTCTCTCTCAGTTGAAGTGTACCTATGATGGAAATTACAGACCTCTCATGTTTCTAAGTAGGAGAACTTGCACAGTCAGTGACTGACTAAATACTTTTTGGCCCCACTGTGCGTGTGTGTGTACATATATAAAAATGTGAAGATTCATATAAATAAATCATAGAGTAGGCTACATGAAAAACTACATTTCCCAGCGCTCATTACTCCAGCCACATCACAGACTGCAGTCTTCCTCCTCAGTGTGGGAGAGTATTTTATGTATCGTTTGCCCAGGAAAAGTCAAAACTCAGACTACAGTTTCTGCTGAATGTCTATTCCTGTTTATTATCGGATTCCCATTGTAAACTCGAAGTGTCATGGACCTTCTGGTCCTTAACCACTAGGCTACCACAGTCCCATCTACACTAGATGCGGCGCTTCACGTTCAGTGGGTTTCATTGTACTTCCTCTCTTAACCAAGCCAAATTTTTGTCAATCTATATTTAACCCAGGCTTCTCTAAAATCAGCCTACACACAGGGCTCACTATAGCATTTGACTGAAAAAGAAAGCTCTGTTAAACACCTGTACATTGACAGACATGATGTATATCTGGGCCACCTCCATGACTGAATTCTGATCAAAAACAGACTTTTCAAATCTATAGTGAAAAGATGAGTCACCAGCCGAGTCACAAATCAGCTCTCAAAGTAAATGTCACAGATAAAGAGCAGAGATTCCCATATGGGTCACCTAATACACAAATATATAGGGAAGTTTAAGATGATGTTCTTTTGTTTCAGTACATTATTCAACAAAGAGGTATTCAACACTTATAAAATAAGCTTTGTCTTAATAATTTTGTCCAACTCAAGTTTAATGCAAGTGATTTTAAGCATGTTTAATGTAGGCCATGCTATGATATCTACAGTACAGTTGTACCTTGGTTCTCGTCATTAGCCATGACTTAGCCATGACCTGTAAGTAAAGACTTAAGAGTGATCTTCCATAAAAGAGACCAAATATGAAGTAGCAAGACTAGCTGGCTGTTGGACCCAGTTCGTTTTTGTTAGTCAGTGCAAGCATAACTCTGGCTTAAATGGGTAGATTAACTGGTAAGTGAGCATTTGATTAATGATGGGACCAGCATGATTGTAGGAGAAACAGGAAATCCACAAACACAAATGTGAACAAATGGTCATCACAACCAGCCATGTCCAATTTCCAACAGAACTTTTAGGTCCAAGTTTGTTTGTGGGTTTAACACTATGGTTACATATTGGTAATGTTCATGGAAGGAACGGTATTAGTCAGGTTTCACAGTTAGTTAGAATATGTACAGAGTAGAAGATTCAATGTGTTTTTTCAGTCCTGTTTTGGTTTAAAATTTGTGAATGTTTGTGGCATGTACACGTTTTAAGATTTCTTTTAGGTCCAAGTGAAAATACAGGTGTGCGTCGTTTAACGTTTGCATTATGTTCCATGAAGCAAGGACCTTAACTTGGCAGTGGTGGTCTAGCGGATACGGTACTGGACAATGGACCAGAAGGTCCAGGGTTCAAATCCCACCTCTGTCAAACTGCCACCATTGAGTCCTTGATCAAGGCCCTTAATTGCTTGGATTGTCAGATTGTACCAATTGTAAGTCGCTCTGCTAAATGACATAAATGTGAATGCCTTTATGTGGACTGTGGTAGCCTAGCGGTTAAGGTATTGGTCTATGGACCAAAAGGTCCAGGGCTCAAATCCCACCTCTGTGACTTGAGCAAGGCCCTTAAACCACACTTGCTTGGATTGCAAAATTGCATCAATTGTAAATTGCTCTGGATAAGGGTGTCTGCTAATTGCTTTAAAGTGGGTGTAGGTGTGAGTTGTATTTAAAGAACAGGGATCCATCAGTCTGCTCTTCACAACACGTTTGTGGAAGTGTATCAGTGCATGAACAAAGGAGATTTCTGAGGATCTCAGAAAGAGTTGTTGATGCTCATCAGATCAGCAGATCACGTGGACGAGGCAGAAGGCCATTAGAAGAATGTTTCGTGGATGGATGAGACCAAAATAGAGACTTCTGGTTAAAAAGAAAAGCGTTCTGTTTGGAGAAAGGAGAACACTGCATTCCAGCATAAGAACCTTATCCCATCTGTGAAACATGCTGGTGGTAGTATCATGGTTTGGGCCTGTTTTGCTGCATCTGGGCCAGGACGGCTTGCTATCATTAATGGAACAAAGAATTCTGAATGATATCAGAGAATTCTAAAGGAAAATGTCAGGACATCTGTCCATGAACTGAAACTCAAGAGAAGGTGGGTCTTCAGTTTAACTGCTAATCCAGCATTAAACCAGCAATTGACCAGCACTGCTGTTCCAAAAACCAAGGAGTTTAGGAAATCATACTTAAGACTTGACTTGGCACAAAAATTATTTATCTCAATTAAAGAGACATACAAACTTCGCAAAAAGCCATTCCCAATGGCATGCAGTGCGACCGATGAACTAGATTCAGTATTTGCCCTGCTTAATATGCTAACATGATGCTCCCCAAAGATTCCTCTTAGCTTTCAGCAAAGACATGATATAAAAACAGTAAATGGAATGCCTTTTCTCTACTTATCATATTCATATTCCATGTGGACTCATTAAACTCATATTGCCCGAAGTAGAAACAGATTCAACGGATATTACATCTGCCAGTTTAGGCATTTTAGGTTGTGCAGAGGAGAGATAGATCATGAAGGTTGTGGTTGAACCCAATGATTTAGTTCAACCACAGAACATACAAGTATCATAGTCTTAATAAATAAAACTCAACTGCCAATTTATTGGTACAAATACCATATTGTTAACCTACCAAAGGTGCATTTTGGATGTTGGTGTACAATTAAACAGTCCCAAACACCTTGTTTGGCTATGGACAGGGATCACCATAGCACAACACATCAGGGACAGTTCTTAGCAAAGCAGTGACACTGACATGCAGGTGCCATGGAATTTGCATGGTGCTGGTATCAGTGGGACAGCAGGGTTGAGTAGATTCCATCCACTGAAAATAACCATCCAACAGTGTTGTGACTAACCTTGATGAAGGACCAGAGAATTATGAACATGCACTGTTCTAGCAGTGGTTCAGTTATATGGATGAGGAAACATTATATGGATGAGGATTACAGAGGGCCCAAGAGCCTGTCTTAAAAACACTGGATGAAAGGTGATAACACTATGGACAGGGTGCAGTCCTCTGCAGGGCATGCATCATATGAATGTTCAAGTCCCACCAAAGCCCTTAAGCAAGGTCATCTGCTAAAGGATATTAACATAAATGTATTAAGATGCCCATAAAAACAGGGAAAACATGTCAAACGTCAATCAGTAATAAGATTCTACGTAAAAACTTTGGTTTATGAAGCACACATTACCTTCCACACCAAGTCAAATTTACTTGTGTATCACTTTTTACAGTAGAACACCATCTCAAAGATTTATAAACACCTAGAGTCATAACCCCCATGAGTAAGCCTAGGGCAGTGTCAAAGAAAAAACTGTAAAGAGGAAACAACCTTGAGAGGAACAACACTCAAAGGCATCCATGCACTTTGAGCAGCCTAGATGTTACTTCTATGCCAACAGTCTAACATTTTTTGTTTTAGTGTAGACCCCATTTCCACAACAATGATGTGCTGTACAGTGGTGCTTAAAGGTTTGTGAACCATTTAAAATTTTCTGTATTTCTGCATAAATATGACCTAAAACATCATCAGATTTTCAAAGTAGATAAAAGTAGATTTTTATCCCATTCCTCCGTACAGAACAGCTTCAGCTCTGGGATGTTGGTGGGTTTCCTCACATTAGCTGCTCAATTCAGTCCTTCCACAACATTTCCATTGGATTAAGGTCAGGACTTTGACTTGGCCATTCCAAGACATGAACTTTATTCTTCTGTAACCATTCTTTGGTAGAACGGCTTGTGTGCTTAGGTTTGTTGTCTTGCTGCATGACCCACCCTCTCTTGAGATTCAGTTCATGGACAGATGTCCTGACATTTTCCTTTAGAATTCTCTGATATCATTCAGAATGCATTGTTCCATCAATGATGGCAAGCCGTCCTGGCCCAGATGCAGCAAAACAGGCCCAAACCATGATACTACCACCACCATGTGTCACAGATGGGATAAGGTTTCTTAGCTGGATGCAGTGTTTCTTTTCCAAACATAACACTTTCTTTTAAACCAAAAAGTTCATTTGGTTCATTCTGTCCACAAAACATTCTTCCAATAGCCTTCTGGCTTGTCCACGTGATCTTTAGCAAACTGCAGACGAGCAGCAATGTTCTTTTTGGAGAGCAGTGGCTTTCTCCTTGCAGCCCTGCCATGCACACCATTGTTGTTCAGTGTTCTTCTGATGGTGGACTCATGAATATTAACATCAGCCAATGTGAGAGAGGCCTTCAGTTGCTTAGAAGTTACCCTGGGGTCCTTTGTGACCTCGCCAACTATTACACGCCTTGCTCTTGGAGTGATCTTTGTTGGTAGACCACTCCTGGGGAGGGTAACCATGGTCTGGAATTTCCTCCATTTGTACACAATCTGTGTGACTGTGGATTGGGAGTCCAAACTCTTTAGAGGTGGTTTTGTAACCTTTTTCAGCCTAATGAGCATCAACAACTCTTTTTCCGAGGTTCTCAGAAATATCCTCTGTTTATGCCATGATACACTTCCACAAACATGTGTTGTGAAGAGCAGACTTTGATAGATCCCTGTTCTTTACATAAAACAGGGTGCCCACTCACACCTGATTGTCATTCCATTGATTGAAAACACCTGACTCTAATTTCACCTTCAAATTCTGCTAACCTAGAGTTCACATACTTTTGCCACTCATAATATGTATATTGGATCATTTCCTCAATAAATTAAATGACCAAGTATACTATTTTGCTTCAGTTGTTTAATGGGTTCTCTTTACTAATTTTAGGCACTGTGTTGAAAATATGATTGATGTTTAGGTCCATATTTATGTAGAATTATAGAAATTCTTAAGGGTTCAAAACTTTCCAAGCACCACTGTATTAATTACACCAGTGCTTTTTAAACCTGGCTCTGGAAAAGCCCTACAAACACATGCAACCCCAACTAACGAGATAATAAGCCTCCCCAAAACAGAGAGGCTCTGCGGCCACACAAAAACGCCAAGAGGAGGAGAGATGGGGGGGGAGCATCTTGTCACTTAGTCCCTGTACAACTTTAATGTTGCAAAATTCCACAAGAATCACACCGTGTTACTATAGCAACATTGCTTCATCTCTTGGGCTAACAGGTTAAAACCAAAATATATCTCATTGCATAGATTTCTATCACAGAAGCCCGTTCATTCAGCATAACAGTCTAATTCATTAAATGAGAGTACCAAACAATCCCAAGAGGTGGTAACAAGTGACCAGCGCACCAAAGTGACAAAGTAGGATGAAAGTGTTAGCCAAAACAGCCATTAATGTGAGGCTGCTGGTAAATAGCCTACCATAACAAAACAGCCATCTTCAGGTGAGAGCTTTGTTCCAAAATGTAAATTGGGCCACTGCAGTAATTTTTCTATGCCATGGAACAGGTTCAAACCTGTGGAAACTTTCAAACAAAATTGACTTTGGATCTGTCAGAAAAGGTTGCCAGTTTAGCTTCTGAGAACTAGGTCACTTTGTATTCAAAATCACTACCTGTTTGGAGTTTGGCATGTTTTCCTAGATGTCTGCGAGTTCACGCTGGGTACTTCCGTTCCCTCTGAAACCCTGTGGATGAATGGCTTCTCTGAACTGTGCTCTGGTGTAAATAGCCGACTTAGCCTGTGACCCACTGCCCTGTCTTGGGTGTTTGGCATGGTCATCTCATTCAAAATCCTTTATCCTTTAAGATAATAATTAGAAATAAACCAATTTCAACTTCTAGAGTAGCAGAAATAAATAGATTTCAGGACAAGTCCACAGAAGCAGCCAAGCCAACAAATCTGAGACGCAGAAGTAGGTCTCACCCCTCTAGTTTCCATACTTACAGAAGGGGTTTTGTTTCCATTAATCACTAGATTTTTTTGGTTATCATGGTTTATAAAACATGTACATACATTTCTACTAAATAGTCTTTGTATTATCATTAACAAAGGTTCATAACTTCCCAATTGGCTTTCTCCCAGTTCTTAGGCAAAAATATCTACACTTTTCCCATAGACCCACAATCCCCTCCAGTGCCACCTGGCTAAAATTGTTTCGGCATATGACATTTCCCCCACATTAAGTACCTTTTTGTAATTTCATGATGTTCCAGCATTTAAGGGGGTTTGTGCAGATTGGTAGTGTTCCCTTCAGAATGTGAGCTCTCACCATGAAGCTCTCTGATGACATGCATCAGATCTAAATGTTATGTGTGGTGTGAGAACTCGTTTTTGAAGTTATTTGCCTTGGGAAATGTCACCTCAGTGGCACCGCCATAGCCTGACATTTGCTGAACAAATTTAAGAGGATTCCAAAGAAATGTGGAGGTTTCCAGTTAATTCTTCCTTGTAACTTGACAGAGTTAGGTACGAAACTGAAGTAGCAATACCAACCAGAGAGTTAAATAACCAACAATTTATTCATGGCATCTTTGGAACTTTTTAACAGGCAAGGATAGGAGCGCGAGGATTTTTCTCTGACAGCCACAATCACCATATCTGCTTGAGAAATTAACTCAAATCTAGGATCAAATTGTGTAATTGTACAAAACCACAACCAAAGCTGTCCGAAAGTGCATTCTGGAAGGGAATAGTGGATTTGGGAAAGGAAAATCTGCGATTAGTTTTCCCCCTGCAGAAAGTAAACAATAAAAAGGAGGCGAGAAGCAGACAGAAGATCCCACCAGACCCATAGTGAGCTACAGTCCAATTATGTTTAACGTCACCCAGTACACATCTTGGAGCAAAGAGGGAAAAAAGATACTGTGTGAGAGACTGAGGTAGAAATAAAGAGATGTCAGAAGCTTAATAAGTTAACCTGGATGTGTCGAACTACTAAAGCAATCAGACGGAGTACGAGCTCTGTCATTTGTCTTCATTAACGATGCACAGGCACACAAGCATAATCTGCATTGAAGATTGCAAATTAGGTCGCAACTGGTATTACAACAGGTCATGAATCAAACATTTACATACGCATTTAGTCAACTGGCAGAAGAAGTTACACAAAGTGTACAAGGGAGGCCATTTGTGGACGTTGCAATAGATACATGGGGAAATCGATTCGCAACTGTTCAGTGTTTCACTGCCTTACAACATCCTAAAAATGCACTGAATTTTGGGAGAAAAACTGAGCACAGTGTCAAGGTTTTACTCAAAAACAAGGTAAAATAAAACAACTGTCCAACAAAGTGAATTTGATCAATTGTTTTGAAACAAGGAACTCCTGCATTCATGACTTAGTATATATTATGGGATGGAATACTATATTCCAGGGATTCTTTATTTATAAAAATAATAATAAAGAGGGCAGCATGGTGGCACAGTGGAGTGCACTGTCGCCTCACCTCCAGACAGCCTGGTTCAATTCCCCACCATACCCAGGCCACTTAATGCCGATGTGCATATTTTACGTTTTATTTGAACTATGACTCCATGACTTTAGTTTCATTCTTAGATTTATCATCTGTGCCGCCCAAGGAGGTTGGGCCCCTTTTTGAGTCTTTGTCCTCCCACAGTTTCTTCCTCATAACACTTAGGGAGTTTTTCCTTGCCACTGTCGCCCTAGGCTTGCTCAATTTGGGATTGGACGTAGATATTAGAAGACAATCTAATCTAAAGTTGCTTTGAGACAATGGTCCATTGTAAAAAGCGCTATATAAATAGATCTGACTTGACTTGACTTCAATTCCCAGAACAGTCTCCGCCTGGGTGGAGTTTGCACCGTCTCCCTGTTTCTCCATGGGTTTCATCTGGGTGCTCTCGTTTCCTCCCACGTTCCAGTGACATGGGTAGGTCTTGGTGCCTCTGTAGTGAGTCAGTGAGAGGCTGTGTGCCCTGACTACAGTTGGTTCCCGCCTTGCTCATCATGTTGCTGGTTAGGCCCCAGCTTCATCACCCTGAACTGGATTAAGCATTCATGAAAATGAATCAATGAATGAATAAATCAAGGAGCCAACGACCATGCCAGACAATTTTAAGTTGAATTTAAGCAGGTCTAATTCTAAACTACAATCCTTTCTTTTTTAATCATGCACTTTTATATGAACCATTCCACCAAATTCGTTTAAAGTCAGAGTTGGAAACACTCAAATTTATATAATCGTTAAAAAAAACAGTTTCATATTGTATTTTTATACTGTATTTAATGCTTTTCCTCTCCAAAGCTTTACCAAACTCTTTGGCTTAGTTAGTTGGGCTTTTAGTTACCACGTTCGACACAGAGCCATTTCCAAACTGCAGCCAAATGCTACGATTTTAGCGAACTGTTAGCACTAACTCAAAAAGCTAGCTAGTAGCGACATGGCTAGCAAACACTACTTTGAACAGTTTGACACAAATTCATTAAAACAAAACAAAAAGAAAAGATTACTTCACTACAAAAAGTGTACAGTAAGCGGCACATTAATTTTTTGCATATCCAGCATGGGACATGACAGACTATAGTGCAGTGTCACTTCCTGGTCTTAAGTGCAGGGGTGTGGCCAAAATGCATCCACCCAGGGAATAAAAACCAGAGTTTAAGCTAAGATCATATGTATAAGAAAGGCAGTGAGCAATCATTGCAATAGTATTTTTGCACTAACCAACAATGCAAACATCAGTCTCAAAGGAGTTTGGAACATACCATAAACACAACCTACATATTGCATCAGACATACACAGCATATAACAATTTAGTGGTTTTAATTTAACATTGCATCAGCATGGCTATTCAAGACCGCAGAAAGGTTACATCGATTCTAGTCAGACACACACTGAGGCAATTTTTATTTCTTTTTGAGAGTAACCAATTAACCTAACCCATGTCTTTGGAATGTGGTTGGAAACCAGAGTAGGCCAACCCACAGGAAACCCACGAGGACATAGGGAGGGCATGCAAACTCCATACGACTTGCAAATGGTCATGTACAGGACTGTGCTGTTCGGTCGGTTAAGGTACTCCACCAAGGATGAGAATATCCAGGGTTCAAATCCCACCTCAGCCAAAGCCACCACTGTTGGGTCCTTAAGCAAGTTCCTTAAGCCACAATTGCTTGGATTATAAGACTGTATCAGTTATAAATCACTAGGGGCGTCTGCTGAATGCATCTCCCTCCTGTAAGCATTGCGTACAACTCTAATTACATCTACGTACATCTAGGCATTTAGCAGACACCCTTATCCAGAGCAACATACAACTGTTACAATCCAAGCAATTCTGGGTTAAGTTTTTCTGCCCAAGGACCCAATAGTGGCAGCTTGGCAGAGCTGGGAGTTTAACTCTGGACCTTCTGGTCCATAGTCCAGTAGCTTAACCACTAGGCTACCGCAGTCCCTTATAGTGGTATTATCTGTACATTTCATTATTGCTGTATTTAGCTTCACAATCATGACTAAACAGGCTGTATATCAGTGGGCGGAGGCAGAACCCCTGTGGAGTGCTGAGAGTCAGTGTAGATTTTTGTTGCCAGTCCTCACTGACTGATCTGTTTGACAAGAGGTCTAATGCCCAATAGCAAATGGAATTGCATAGGCCTTGGTTAGCTTCAGCACCAGGTTAGAATTCAGCACAGTGCTGAAAGTAAAGCTGTATTCTATAAATAACATGCTGACATAAGTAGGAAAGGGGGAAAAAAAAAAAAAAAAAGCTTTTTCCACTGGCACCCTAAAAGACCATATACCTACTATAATCAAGTTTTATCTGAAGAGTGGTCTAATACTTTATTTAAAAATTCTGTGTAACATTTAAAAAATATATCTGACCTTTCTTTCTTTTGCTACTAACAGAACAGGTGATATTTATGAAATATTGGATGCTTCAGATTTTGCCCAGTACCAGAGCGAGAGAGAGAGAGCGTGAGCTGCTAGATTAAAGGCCAGTAGCTGCTGATTGTATCACTCTTTGAAACTGAAAATGTATAATTAAAAACACCATGCTTCGTCAGAATAAAAGGTAACTGCAGTGGTCTCGTGCCTTAATTTCCCCCCCATGCAGCTTTAAACGTCTCCTTTCATCCATTTTAATGCACATAGTAACTCCTACTGCCTAGACAAAATCACAATACCCTGTCACAAACCTTACCTTTTGTCACTTTACACTGCAAAAAATTGAAAACAATTTTCTGTTTTTTACACATTATAACCATTATAATCTTACTCAAGTACAACCAATCACCTTCCAGATCGAGCCCCCAGCTGACATCAACTGTAGCGGTTTTGATTACTTCAGAACAAAACCAGCTGTTCCTTGATTCCACTACTAGCAGAGCATAATAAAGTCTCCCATGGTTGGAATGGTGCTTGCAAAATGGCTATTGGACTAACATCATGTCAAAGGCGCAAGTCAGGAGAAGGATAGAAAACGATTTGAGGCTTAACTATTCCTCAGAGTAATGTTTAGATCATTATTAGTAAGGGGTTCAACCAGCGGCTTCACTAAATTGGTTTGGCTTTCCAAACTGGATGACCAGGCCAGGAGGAAACTGATCAGGGAGGCCAGTGGCAATTTTGAAGGACTGTTTTCATGACTGAGAATGGTTGGTCTGTTTATTGGACACCAAGCTTTAAACAGATATAGCAGGGTGGCAAGAAAAGACTTTTCTGAAAGCGTCACTCCAAGTATCGGTCGTGCTTCTGATGGCATGTGGTAAATGGTTTAACATTATGTAACTTTTTTGCACTGAAAACCAAGCACTAGATGTTTTGTTAAAATCCTAGTCGTACCGGGGAACCCACAGAATTTAGAAGGGCACAGCTATCCTCCTCTTCTTGCCAATCAGTCGTAGTGGCATGACTCTACATAAAAAATAAGCCTGTCAAACACTGAGAAAGGAAGAACAAATTAAGACTAAAGATTTTTAGTGGATGTCCATTAAACCAAAAACCAAAAGAAACTGGCTCTGACAAGCTTTCGGAGAGATGTTGGGGCATTATGGGAAATGTAGTGCCTATAGTGACTTGACATAGCATGTCCTCTAGTGCTGCTCAGCAATCCAGGATAAAACTGACTTTATTGCCGTGACTTTAGTGGAGCACAGCAACATTTTGGGTCTGATGTGGGTCTGACAACACCCCTGGTGAAATCCAAACAACGCACCCCATTGCTAGACTGCCGAAACTGACCTTCACCTTTCAGAATGACAACAATGCTAAACACTAATGATGTACGACAGATCGGCGGCCAATTTATTACTTGCCTATATGTGGATTTTTTTCAGTTATTGCCATCGGCTTGATTTTAGAATTTTGGCCGATATTACATCCAATATTTATCATAGGCTACATTTATGTATGAACATTTCTTTGGTTTTCTTTTAGCTGTTACTCATCAAGCAAAATACCCAATGTTGCTGACTGTGTAGTGACTCCAATAAGTCAAACTGGAGAGGGAGTCTGTTTAGAGTGCCTGCAACAAAACCATTTTTCCTTTGAGTGAACAGCAACGTATGTTTACAGTAATCATCATGTCTGATTTTCATTTTATTGACATGTAAAGTGAATTACTGATCCAGTTTTTAACTGCAGTTCATATATGGATTGTAATGGGAATTTCTTGAAAATCCCGAAAGGCAAACAAAAAGTGCTAATGCTCGGTTATCATATCGGCCCAAGAAATTCAATATCGGTGCATCCCTACAACTAAACACACCACTGAAAAAAGCGGCGAAAGCACTTCTTGAGGATAGGAAGAGATGAATGTCCCTTGAGTGGCCAAGTCCGAAGCCCTGACTGAAATCTGATAGAAAATCATTTGCCGAATCATTCCTTTTCCCTCATTACTTGAATGTTGTTTAGGAAAAATGTTGTTAACAACCCTTGAAAAGATTTAATTCAGACCAGAAGGAAATTAGTGATTTATTTCAAAGGGTTATTATGATTTTTCCTATTAGACATGGTATATTATACCAAGAAAAAAAAACAATTCCTCATTGTTTGCGGCAAAAACAAGCATTTAAGTTACAGATTAGATTAATAAAACTGTAATAAAACTGTACGATAACGAAATATAGTAACCCACAATCTGTCCAGGGTAACACAAGGACATAATAATAATAAAGAAACCCCAACAACTGCACAACCAATCTACCTTCTCTAAACACAGAACACACAATATATGACACAAAGCAACTTCCTAACTCTCTAACCAACCACACAGAAGAAACAAACAGCTGGAGTAAAGAAAATGGCTCTTACCTTCTTCCAGCTGTGGAGACACTCAGGACAAACTTTGTATCCATGCTGACAATCTCAGAAGACAAAACCTGAGAGATTATTTCTTCCCCTTTTTTATACATCTTTCTAGAAGCTGCCACACCCAAATAAACGGAGCTCAGTATTGTGATAGTACCCCCTAGGGACTGGGAGGGCACAGTACAATCAGAAAACTCACACGATCACAAAACACAAAACCATAAAATAATTACTTTCATACAATAACCTACCAGTTCTGTTCAGAAACAAGTGCAAAGTGGATGTAGTGGGAGAAGAGAAGGACACAAGTCAATATGTTTGTGACTATTGTTGTTATTATTATTATGGAGCCCAGATGGCACAGTGGCAGTTTGCTCTCATTGTAGATTGCGGGGATCGCTGTGTCAGTAATGCCGGCTTTACACCAAATGACCTTCCAAGCGATTTTACTGTCAAACAAATTTCCAATGTCAGAAAAGAAATCATGTTTTGCTAGAGTTGGGTCACACTCATGTTATCCCGTTTGGTGTAAGGTGATCAGCAGATGTTTTAGGTTGGTCTTTTTCTCGTCTTGATCTTCTGATCAAATCAACCGTGTTTAATATCATCATAAGTCTTAAGTCTCGGCCCACGCAAACAGTGACGTGAACGTCGTCGACAACTGATAGGTGAGCTCGCTCTCTATCTCCAGCATCAAACAGGAAATTCCACACTTCAGTAGGTGCAGACCTACAGGTATCTGACCAAATGATGCAAACACTTCAATTTCATGTATTACATTTATTTCTAGATGTATTTGGGCTAAATACTGTTGTGTATATTTGTTCTGTGCTAATACCTGCACTCCAAAGTGTAAGGGAAACGATACAAATATCTAAAATCCAAGCACTTAAATAACAGAAATGTAATATTGTACATAAAATAATGAAATGTGGTGTTTTCATTGATCTTAATATACCAATACAGTACTTAAGAAGCCACTGACATAAGTGGCTGACTATGCTGTTTTTATTTACTGCTGGATTATTTTAGGTGTGTGTTTCAAAAGTTTTGAAATAATCTCAAAACGAATTTAGTTCCAGCCCTGCAAATAGCGACCATGCAAGATCTCCAGTCTTTGCAAAGTCATAGTCTGTGACTAAGAACTCTGTGACACATGAGATGTGAGAGGATCTCTGAATTTAGTCTAATTAAAAGTTTTTTCAGTCTTTTAAAAGTCCTCTAGTGTAGGGTTAGCATGAAATATCTTCTAGACAGGACACTGTATTGCGGCTCCAAAATATACAACATAACATAAAAGCCCTGGTTCTTAATGACTATCCTTAGCAATAACAGTTGTGACAGAAATTCGTTTCACCCTTTCCAAGTTGGGTGGAAGCTTTGACATCGGATGTTCGTCTTTCTTGAGTGTGTTTTATGTGCACGCCGCAGACTGTCCGTGTACTACCTTTTGTGTTTGTATGTCACCATTACGTTATTAATTAACATTTAAAAATCGAGTTTTATCATTTGTGAATTGTACAGGTCTGGATTGTGATGCATCTGAGAATCATTTTGTTCTTTCCTCCTCTACTTAGCTGTGTCTGAGGGAGTTGAGGCCAGACAGGAGGATCATCTGCGATCAACGCCTTATCTATCTGAAGCTGCCATTTATACACTATATTCAAACGTCCAAACAGAAGTGACGAGACACTAATGTGATGCAGGCTGGTCCATCATTGACACTCGCCATTTGAACTTTTCCTACTTCTGCGTAATCCTCAAACACCCATTAATCTGGAACTGATGCAGGTATACCGCTGGCGCCCCATATTTCCTCACAGGTCTGCATCAGATCGATCGGTGAAATTATTCCAAATGTGGCCCCGCACAGGGAATGGTTACATCATCTAAAACTCTTTCTCACAAAACTCACAGGTCACTGTTGTACCAGTGAGCATCTGAAATAACAAATCAACTTCTAAGTAACCTGGCAAGTCTAAGTAATGCCAGCAGCTACCAAGCAGAACAAATGCAGAGTATATGATGCTCATAGCGTTAATGCAGACTGATTGTGAGGGTTATCAATGCTGTACTGTAATTATAAACACACACTGTTAGCATGGATTGCTCCCACACAACCTGACACAAAGTCATACGTCCTCTCCTTGCTGTGGAAAGGCGGATCAGTCATATATCAAATATACCAGTGAAATGATTTATGTGTTTGCTTTATGTAGACAGGAATCCTATTTGTAAATATGACCTAAAACATCACCAGATTTTCACACAAGTCCTAAAAATAGATAAAGAGGAGGAAAATGATCCAATATTACAGATGCAGCAAAACAGGCCCAAACCATGATACTACCATCACCATGTGTCACAGATGGGATAAGGTTCTTATGTTGGAATGCAGTGTTTTCCTTTCTCCAAACATAACGCTTTACTTTTAAACCAAAAAGTTCTATTTTGGTCTCATCCGTCCACAAAACATTCTTCCAATAGCCTTCTGGCTCGTCCACGTGATCTTTAGCAAACTGCAGATGAGCAGCAATGTTCTTTTTGGAGAGCAGTGGCTTTCTCCTTGCAGCCCTGCCATGCACAGCATTGTTGTTCAGTGTTCTTCTGATGATGGACTCATGAACATTAACATTAGCCAATGTGAGAGAGGCCTTCAGTTGCTTAGAAGTTACCCTGGGGTCCTTTGTAACCTCACCAACTATTACACGCCTTGCTCTTGGAGTGATCTTTGTTGGGCGACCACTCCTGGGGAGGGTAAAGATGGTCTTGAATTTCCTCCATTTGTACACAATCTGTCTGACTGTGGATTGGTGGAGTCCAAACTCTTTAGAGATGGTTTTGCAACTTTTTCCAGCCTGATGAACATCAACAACTCTTTTTCTGAGGTCCTCACAAATCTCCTTTGTTCGTGCCATGATACACAAACGTTGTGAAGAGCAGACTTTTCCCTGTTCTAGGTCATATTTACACAGAAATATAGAAAATTCTAAAGGGTTCACAAACTTTCAAGCACCACTGTTAAAAACAGATGCAATTTTTAAGGTAGTGGTACCTTCACACCAAGTCTACTTTAAAAAACAAAGACAGGAGAGAGGATTAGTGCAGGAAGCTTGAACAGATGAACAGTCATGAACAGATTAGAATTTATGGTTTCATCCAGTCACTGTGAGATTTACCACCATCATTCTCCAGCCTTTCAGTTATATTCCACCAGATCTTTTCTTTAATATCCATGAGACAGCATGTTGCTTGTCCTATAAGCTCTTGAGCTCTTGTGCGGAAGCTCTTGTGTGGAAGAAAGGTGATTTGAGTGACTTTGAACGTGGCATGATTGTTGGTGCTAGACTGGCTGGTCTGAGTATTTCAGAAACTGCTGATCTACTGGGATTTCATGCACATCCTTCTCTAGAGTTTACAGAGAATGGTCTGAAAAAGAGAAAACATCCAGTGAGCAGAAGTTCTCTGGGTTAAAATGCCTTGTTGATGCCAGAGGTCAGAGGATAATGCAGACTGGTTTGAGCTTGCAGAAAAGGCAACAGTAACTCAAATAAGCACTCGTTACAACCGAGGTACGCAGAAGAGCATCTCTGAATGTAGAACATCTGAAACCTTGAAGCCGATGGGCAACATCAACTGCAGACCACACCAGGTGCCACTCTTGTCAGCTAAGAACAGGCAACCGAGGCTACAATTTACATGAGCTCACCAAAATGGATCTATCCTGCCTAGTATCAATGGTTCAGGCTGATGGTAGTGGAATGGTGGTTCACGAAGAATTAAGGCAAAGTTCTCAAGGCAAAGAGGGGTCCAACCCGGTACTAGCAAGGTGTACCTAATAAAGTGACCAGTGCGTATATAAAGAGGTTAATGCAGCAGTAAATTATGACAAAACACATTATAATACTTTTTTAAGGGAATTACCTAAAGTTGACGAATAATTACTATGTAGAGTCAAGAACTATGGATATTCCAGGTTAAAAGTAAGTGTTTAATCTGGTTATAGAATTTGCATTCCTAATAAACGAACATTACTATGGATGTTAAGGAATAACATAAGAACTAGTTGAGCAAAGACTAATCTGCTGTGCTGACAATGGGCTGCAATACTGTTTTAGGAGATCAGGAAGATGTGCCAGAGCTAAATCATTTAATGCTTTATATGTAAATATTAGAACTTTTTAGTTGGTGTGTTACTTTGATTCTTATTCCCCGTTAGGTAACATTAAAGAAAATGCAGGACAGCCAGAAGCAATAGGTTACATACTGTTCTGCGTGGTTCTAAAGAAAATTCTGTTCAAACAGGGTATTTGCTGAAGTTATTCCCTGTCACCTAAGCTCTGTGCAAATAATTAAAACCATTAGTTTAAACCATTCAGTTCTTCATTCACTTAAGGAGATTAAACAAAGCCAGTTCTTGTGTAAAAAGTCATCATTAGTGTGAAGAGGATTTGTCTGATCTTGTGTTGCGGTTTGTTTCACAGCAGCAGCCCAGGTCTGATCCATTTCTAAACACATGCACCAACTAACACGTTTCCACCTAACGGAACATGCCACCGAGTCCCCGGTGTTTAAACAGAATGTCAACATGTCTACACTGTTCTTTAGTTAGTCATATTTTTGTATATCTGCTGTATATCTAAGGTTTATTGTATTTACTGCATATTTGCTGTATACAGCAGATTGCACCTGGGTTTTATGTATATGCTGTTTATTACACTATATATCTTCTACTGTTTATT
>JAJAGP010006297.1:0-23074 GCA_025084515.1 Ancistrus triradiatus | reverse complement strand
TTTTATCATTACATTACGGAAAAGAATTAACTTTATCACAATATGCTAATTATTTTAGAAGGACCAGTGTATATATATATATATATATATATATATATATATATATATATATATATATATAGAGAGAGAGAGAGAGAGAGAGAGAGAGAGAGAGAGAGAGAGAGAGAGAGAGACTGTGGTAACCTAGTGGTTGAGGTACTGGACTGTGGACCAAAAGATTCAGGGTTCAAATCCCACCTCTGCCAAGCTGCCACTGTTGGGTCCTTGAGCAAGGCCCTTAACCCACAATTGCTTTTATTGTGTCAATCGTAAGTCACTCTGGATAAGGGCGTCTGCTAAATGCTGTAAATGTATACACATGTATATATATAAATGCAAATGATGGACCTGATACTTCCGGATCTCACAGAGTGAATGTGAACCAGTTTATATAGGTATAGATTATAGGTTATAGTTATAGTTATAGGTTCTCCCACCCCATTATTCAGTCGTTTGCCTACCATTCCCCTATCCAATCAAGATAAACTAATTCACATAAACAAAATTCACTTTACACTCAACTTTGACTGTTTATCCCAAACATGAAAAAAGCTACACCTCCGTCTTTGTATTAGCAGGAATGCTTTTTAAAAAAAATCTGTTACAAGAAGACATGCAAAAAAATGCAAAGGTTTTAAAAAGTTTTTTCATTTGTAATTACTGTATATTTTGGAAACACTCATCACATTTAGTTTAAAATCATAAATGAATTTTAATAACGCATGTGAAATTTATATCTCAAGCTTAGATTACTGTAACGCTTTACTTACTGGAAGCTCTAGTAAATCTATAAAAAAATAAGTTAGGAGCCCTTTTAGAGTATTCTTTGAGTCTTTATGAATGCAGCCCTTGATCTTTAGCTCTGATTAGATGACACAAATAACTAAAGCACTGTTTTTTCTGCATATTAATGTTTAAATGATTAAACAGAATGTCACAAAATGTATTTGCTAATATTTAACAATTAGCTAATGTTTAGAACGTGTGACCTGCCATAGATTTAAAGCTGGTGTTCACTACATTCACGACAACTTTTAACCAGCACACTTTCACAATCAACTATACTAATAAGAAAAAAACAAATATTGAAAGATACTGAGAAGATCTAGCTAATACCCATCAATCTGATTTCCATTAACAGGACCATTATAGTAGCAAATCACAAACTAAGCCAGTGAGTTTATGTAATAACATTGATCCACTGAAGCACTGCAGCCCTTAAAGTATAATTTCTAACGGAGAAAGACAAAGATCCATAAGATGAAGGCAGGAGGAAGAGGCCATAGAAAAAAGCTAAATGTAGTACAGAGTGGGAGACAAATGCTAGCTGAAAGTAATGCAGGAGTAATCTAGGAAAGCCATGCTTACACAACATTACAGTACCACCAGATTTATTGTTGAAATATGTCAATATTGCATTTTTTATGAAAACATAGCTACATTGCACAATTAGCTTTAAGTTAGAGCTTATGTACATCAGTTGTATAAAACTGTTTTTAATGATGAAATGTGATTCCATCTTACACTCACCTGTCATAAACAGGAGGAGGAAGAGGTTCCTATCCATCACAGGTTTACCAAAGCACTCTGATTTCAGACGCTGAGAAATAAGTAAGAGTAATCTTGTGAGAATGTCAAACATTATTTAGCAGTTCTTCTGCACTGTTATTTTTTTTTTTAATACTCACTTTAATACTTAGAAGGCAATAAAGCAGCACACTCTCCACAGGCAGAAGAAGGAGCGTCTGTGTCCTCGTACTTTCTTCCAGTCTCTGAACAGTCCAGCCAGATGCAAAATATCATGAGCAAGGTAGAGGCAGAGCTTTAGGTTGTCTGACTATTTACATGAGTGCAATCTCTCAAAACAAATTTTACAAATAATTCATTTAATAATGGCTCTTTACTCTGGTTACTCATAGTCCCATGAAGAAGTATTAGACAAGTCTGCATAGATTGCTATTTCCAGGATAGGGCTTTTTAGACCACAATTTAGAGACCAATTAACTTAACACGTCTTTAAAATGCAGGAGGGCGAAAGGAGAACATGCAAACTCCTAACTGGTGGATTCCAGAGTCAGGATTGGGCACTAGCCACTTGCACCAGCATGCCACCTTCCATTATAAGTGGTTTAGACCTAAGATAAAGTACAGAAAAATGCATAATATCTGAGTAATTCACTTTTATTCTAAAGAGTTCCCCCACCTGAAGTACAGTGTCTCTGGTACCATTCTATAGATCCAAATTAGATTATTATTATTTTTTTTATTTTTTTATTATTATTATTTTTTAATTAGTAGTAGTAGTAGTAGTAGTAGTAGTAGTAGTAGAGCTAGCATAAATCCTTTATAAATAAAACCCTAAAAGTTCTGAAAAATTACATGCGAACCAACAATTGTAGTCCTTAATAAAAACATATTCTTTCACCAGCATGCTAGACTAGTTTCTAGACTAGACTAATTTCTAGATCTTCTTTAGATTCAGCCTTGTACATTGACTGCCCAGCATCAGGTGTTCTTGCCAAATCCTGACAGGACTTAGAGAACAAAATAACATGGACACAAAGGGTCAGCATCCGATTGTTCCCAAATGTAGTCAAGCTCAACTTAGACCAATAATTAATGGGCAAAATACGACATTACACAAAAACACATTGCATAAAAATAAAATAAAATAAACAAATAAAAAACAAGGGGTTAAGGTGAGGAAGTGAAAGCAGTGTATACAAATGAAAATCAAAACTCCTGAACAACATTTGCAAATAAAATTTGTGTCTCATTTGCAGCAACACTTTGCATGGCAGCTGTTCTGCAGTGCACCATGACTTAGAGCATGTCACATTTAGCAGAGCGTGTTAAAAATGGCAGATAGGCAATCCTAAAATATATAATAATATATAGAACAAAGTAGTAATGATATAAAGTATAAAAGTAACAACAATAATAATAGTAATAATAATACTACTAATAATAATAATAATAATAATTATATCATATTCCTCTGTGTCACGCTCCACGGCGGCACGCACCGCCCCGCCGTGTCTCGGACCTATCAGGAAGCCCCACGGCGATGGATTGACGATTGCATTCAGCTGTGGGGCTTCCTACAAAAGCGCGCCCGTGGGAAACACTAGTCGCGGGTTATTGATGATTTTTATGTCGGTTGCGTCTCTACGCGCCGCCCCTCGTCTCGCGTCCCTATGCACCTCACCTTCATGGTGCTCCAGGCCCGTCGCGTCCCTACGCGCCCTGCTGCTCTTCGCGTCCCTACGCGCCCCTCTGCATATCGCGTCCCTACGCGCCTCACGTCTAAAGATATTGGTCGTTTTCGTTCACTTCCGTGTTTTGTTTATTTTCCACCTGTTTTGCGACCTCGGTCTTGTTTATGTTACCTACCTGTTTTCGGTTTTGTTTCACACCCGTTTCCGTTTTCGTTTCATACCCGTTTTCAGTCCCTTGCTTTTTCTGTTCGCTGTGTTTGCCTTTTGTTGGTTATTTTCTAATAAATCCTCCCTTTTCAACACCTGCGCTCGTCTCCTTGCCTGTTAGGCCCCCCGCTCATTACAGAATAACCCGCCACCATGGAGATGGCAGGTGTCCCCGATTTTTCTTTTCTCCTCGGCCGTTTCAACGGCGATCCAGCCCAATGCCGACCCTTCATCGAAGGTTTTATCCGTTATTTCTGTTTAGTTTCGTTTGAAACCGAGTATGCCAGGGTGTCATTGGTGGTTCTCCACCTAACCGGTGAGGCCTTAACGTGGGCTACTCAGCTGTGGCCGATGCTCCGGGCTGGAACCGTGGGGCAGCTCTTGGAGATGCTGGAGGTCGTTTTTGGCTCCCCACGGGGCTTCCCGGGCATCGAAGCCACGGGTTTTGAACCAGAGGCCTTCCCCGAGGCCGTGCACTCGTCATTGGCCTTCCCCGAGGCCGTGCACTCGTCAGAGGCTTTCCCAGAGGCCGTGCACTCGTCAGAGGCCTTCCCAGAGGCCGTGCACTTGTCAGAGGCCTTTCCAGAGGCCGTGCGCTCCACAGAGACCTTTCCAGAGGCCGTGTGCTCCACAGAGGCCTTTCCAGAGGCCGTGTGACTCTGCTCTCCAGCGGCTCGTTCACGACTCTGCTCTCCTGCGGCTCGTCCACAACTCTGCTCTCCAGCTTCTCGTCGTCGACTCCGCTCTCCAGCCTCTCGTTGTCGACTCCGCTCTCCGCTCTCCCTTTCTGGAGTCCTAGCTCCATCTCGGACTCCTTGGGGGGGGACTCTGTCACGCTCCACGGCGGCACGCACCGCCCCGCCGTGTCTCGGACCTATCAGGAAGCCCCACGGCGATCGATTGACGATTGCATTCAGCTGTGGGGCTTTTGTTGGTTATTTTCTAATAAATCCTCCCTTTTCAACACCTGCGCTCGTCTCCTTGCCTGTTAGGCTCCCCGCTCGTTACACTCTGTGGGCATTGTGTTGGTGTTGGAGCTTTGCCTAAACAGCTTGAATGGCAGACTGTATTGCAGTGTACCTTCATTTAAAACAAGGGAAAAGTCTGATAACAGGACTTAAAATTTTAACATGCATTGCTAAAGCATTAGCTTATCAGCAGTGGAACAGAGCAACATGATTGCACGTTCTAGTTTAAAGCTGCAATTTAGATTACATTGACTTTATTCACACTCTTACTGGAATATACAGAGCAAGACATTACAGCAATCCAACCTCTATGTAATAAAAGCCTGGATTTGTTATTTATATGAGCTTTAAATAAAGAGAATAGAGAATATGGTCTAAAATTACACCTGGAACTGTTCACTCCTACAGAATTAGCACTATTTATCACTGTCCTCTCAGACATCCTTGTTCTTCTTGGTCTCACCACAGAGTTTGATTCAGTGTATCACATTATGCTGTTGCACAGTCTGGTAGACTTGGATAGGGATGACTGGCATGGCAATCACTTGGTTTTGGTCGTATCTTGCTGAAATGCAACAATGTGTCTCTTTGGTCAGATACTTCAACCTTCTGTTATGGTGTTCCCCAGGGTTCAATTCTTGGCCCTCTTCTTTTACCATATATATGCTTTCACTTGGTGATATTACCTCTTCAGTTCCATTGTTGTGCAGATGATACTCAAGTCTACATCTGCACCAAGCCCTCTGATACACTGCTGCCCAACTCTTTGATAAAATACCTGGCTGATATTAAAAAGTGGATGACTATGAATTTCCTCAAATGAAGTAGTAATACATCTGAAGTTATTCTGATTGCATCCCCTGCCACCTTGAAGAATATCAGCCAAATTTCATTATGTATTCCAGGATCTTATCACATCCTCTGTGGCTCAGGTTCATAACTTTGGTGTTATTTTGGAGTCCACAATTTCTCTGAAGGCTCACATTAACAACATTTCTAAAACTGTCTGTCTTTTTCCGTCTCAAAAATGTAGTAAGACTGCGTCCTTCTCTCTCTGACTCAGTCGCTGAAACCCTAATACATTTCATTACTTCCAGACTGGACTACTGTGATTCTGTCCTAATTGGGCTCCCTACTAATAGTTAAAAGAAGCTCCAATACATACAGGACACAAGGCAAGAGTTCTTACACACACCAGACATGTATTATATATATATATATATATATTTTTTTTATATAGTTTTACTGACTACAAGATTTGCTTACTTCTTTAAAATAATACTCTCTTTATGAATTTAATATAGTACCTAAACCCACAAACGGGGATGAAGACAACATCTCCATAACTCTTCACAATCAATATGATATGTATCAGGATATCCAGGCAAATGAGTGGCCCCATTGTTTGTGGTAATCAGGTAATCAGGTGCTTAGTGAACAAATGAAAAAGGCCATGGAATTAAGTATCTGCCTGTTCCCAAAGTCATAAAGTCATACACATCTTAAATCAACAACTAATGGACAAAAGGAGAAACTCTACAAATACTTTTCAAATACTTTTCAAAAAAGGTGGTGATGGTGAGGAATAAAAGCAAAGTGTGGAAAAAAATCAAATCTTCTGAAAGCATTTGCTTATGAAATTTGTGTCTCATTAGCTATGGGTATTTGCACCAACACTTTGCATGGCAGCTGTCCTTCAGTGCACCATGAATAAGAACAAGTCACATGTAACATGTAACAGCGTGTTAAAAATGATAGGTAAGTGTGAAATGTATAATGTAAATACCAATGGTGATAGAAATGGTATGTATGTCCACTTCCATCTTCCTTGTGTGAAAAGTGTGACAGAATGCCAGACCTCAAAGAGGATGTAGCAAGTGTGCCTTCTGTTTTAAGAGGTATGTGGTCTGACTCATCAAGCAATGCACATCCCGAGTACCACTCTTGCTAGCTCAAGGCTGGAGGCACAGCTTCCCAGCAACACTTCGAACCCAGCTCCCACTACTCACAAGCAGTGTCCAGCATTTGCCAGCTCACCGCTGACTCCAGCTTTCCTGGCCATGGCAGAGTCCTGGGACCCCTGTGTGCTGCCAAGGAGGCAGTGCAGTTTGCACGTCAGCTTTTAGATGGGTCAGAAGCAGAAAAGCCAATTCTGGGAATAGTGGCCCTTCTGCAAGCAGTCTCCTTGGCAGTTGCCCAAGGCCTTAGAGTTGTTGGCTCTTGGGACGTCTTGCCATGAGCAACCCCTATTGTCTCTGACCCAATGGCTGCTGGTGCTCATGAAGATGTTCAACTGGGGATGGAATGTATCTGAAGAGGGCCAGGGTAGTCCTGACACTCCTGAGAACATTGGGTTGCCCACAGGGATACTGAAGATGTTGCTTTTGTTTTTTTTTGTTTTTTTTCAGTGATAGATATGGCACCTTACATATACATACAGTGATGCTTGAAAGTTAGTGAACCCTTTAGAATTTTCTATATTTCTGCATAAATATGACCTAAAACATCATCAGATATTCACACAAGTCCTAAAAGTAGACAAAGAGAACCCAGTTAAACAAATGACAGAAAATATTATACCTGGTCATTTATTTATTGAGCAATATGATCCAATATTACATATTAGTGAGTGGCAAAAGTATGTGAACCTTTAGGATTAGCAGTTAATTTGAAGGTGAAATTAGAGTCAGGTGTTTTCAATCAATGTGATGACAATCAGGCGTGAGGGGGCACCCTGTTTTATTTAAAGAACAGGGATCTATCAAAGTTTTCGTCATCAAAAACGATGACGAACCTTGTAAATAAAATATAATGGGTTGGGACCCAAGTGCAGTTACAGTAGCTCCAGATGGAAGTTGTGAACCAAAATATAATTAATCAACCCAAAAAAGGTTAACCGAGAAACTAATGAATGAATAAAACGTTAAAGAAATAAAGGAACGCTGTAAGCATGGCGCACTCGTATTCACGACCACGCTTACGGCAAATCTCACGCAGGCATGCACACACACAAGAGGTCTGGCTCGTGCTGAGGGGGGAGCAAAGGGAGGGGAGACTGACATCACCCAACACCGAGGCATGTTTCTCGTCGAAACACGCTGTGCTCTCCCTATGCTAAATCTACTTCCCTGGCGATATACATCACACTTCCCAGTGCTATGGCAACTGAAATAAAATGAAAGGAAAAGTGCGGAAGCTCTTTAACAGAGCGGAGACGGGTGAGGTCTCAAAGCAAGCTGCTGCTAGGAATCGCTTCTAAAAATGGTCGAAGTGATCAGAGGGCATATGCAGCATATAGATCGCAATGAAGCAACACCTACTACGCTCAGCGAGGCTCTTAAATAGCCAAGAGTAGCAGGTGTTTCATATTGCTGCAGTCAGAACACTTCATTGACAGGCGTCCCGATTGCAGCGGTTGTCAGAGAGTCTAAAGTAGTCCAACCCCACCCACTAGCATCAAAATATTGACCCTCTTTAAGGGTACCCCCCCGTCCCAATGCCCCTAAGTGCGTACCTGAGCACCTCTGGCTTGCTGGACACGCTCAGGATTGAGCGTTTGGCGCACAGGGAGGCCCTGAGAAGCAGGGCCAGCCTTTACGTAGGGGCTGAAAGGGAGGGTGGGGCAAGTCAAGCTAGGAACAACACCAGATCTGGACCCAGAAACCAACCTGCCCGGCTTAAGGGTAAAACTGAGCGCTGGCGGCTGAGGGGCGAAGCTGAGTGGCTCAGAGGCGGGACCGAGTGTCTCAGGGGCGGAGCTCGGTGGCTTAAGGGCGGAGCTTGGCCCTGGCGGATGAGGAGCTAGATCCCGCTCAGACTGACAAAAAAGGTTGGAGCTAAGGACCTGGCTAAACAAAAAGCCACCAAGGACCTCAGTGAAAAGGTCAGCAAAGGTGACCAAGGCAGTGCAGAGATCGGTCTAGATAGCGCAGTGAGCTCCTTTACGGGGCTAAGTGGCACTAACTGCTATACCATGGAGCTTAGCTGCTCGAACACAGGGCTAACGGGTGCGGCGGCACCAGGAACAGGGCTAGGGGGCACTAAGTGCGCAAGCACGGGGTCAGACAGCACAGGTGCGGAGCATACAGGCGCGTTGAACCCAGGTTCAGAGGTAGGGGGCGCTAAACGCTCATTTTCTGAGCTTACGAGCGCCCCTGCTCAGGAACGGGGCTAGGTGGCACTAGATATCCTGGCATGGAGCTTACTTGCTCAGATACGGGGCTTAGAGACATGATGAGCTCCTGTACAGGGCCAGGCGGCGCCAACTGCTCTACCGTGGAGCTTAGTTTCTCAGACATGGGGCTAACCGGCGCGATGAGCCCCGGTACAGGGCTTGGGGGCACCAAGTACTCAAGCACAGGGTCAGACAGCTAAGGTGCAGAGCATACAAGTGTGTTGGGCCCAGGTTCAGAGTTAAGGGGCACTAAACGATCATTTACTGAGCTTACGGGCATGGCCTGCTCATGAATGGGGCTAGGTGGCACTAGACATCCTGGCATGGAGCTTACTTGCTCAGATGCAGGGCTTAATGGCACGATTAGCTCCTGTACGGTGCCAGGCGGCGCTAACTGCTCTACCGTGGAGCTTAAGTGCTCGGACACGAGGCTAACGGGCGCAGCGAGCCCAGGCACAGGGCTAGGGGGTGCTAAGTGCCCAAGCACAGGGTCAGACAGCCCAGGTGCGGAGCATACAGGCGTGTTGAGCCCAGTTTCAGAGCTAGGGGGCGCTAAATGCTCATTTTCTGAGCATACGAGAACAGCATGCTCCTGAACGGGGCTAGGTGACACTAATACCCAGGCATGGGGCCGGGGCTTGTATTCACAACCACGCTTATGGTGAATCTCCGCTGCGCAAGGTGCGCTTCTGGTCTGCGCATGCGCAGTGTGCGTAAACCTGAACTTAGCTCCAGCGAACATGTACCACGTATACTCCGCAGCATATAGATCGCAATGAAGCAACACCTACTACGCTCAGCGAGGCTCTTAAATAGCCAAGAGTAGCAGGTGTTTCATATTGCTGCAATCAGAACATTTCATTGACAGGCGTCCTGATTGCAGCGGCTGTCAGAGAGTCTACTGAAGGAAAGTAGTCCAATGCCACCCTCTAGCGTCAAAAAATAGACCCCCTAACAACCTCAAAGAAAGATTGGAAGGGATTTGCATATTTCTCCCTCCACAGTGCATAGTATCATTAAACAATTCAAGGAATCTGGAGGAATTTCAGTCAGTAAAGACCAAGGACACAAGCTTAACCTGAACGCCCATGACCTTTGGCCCTCAGATGGTACTGTGTCAAGAACTGTCATCTATAAATGATAACATCACATGGGCAAATGATTACTTCATCAAACCTTTATCAAGCACTACATTACGGAATTACATTACAAATGCCACATAAAACATCTCTATGCTAAAAATGAAGCCTAATTTGTCCAGAAGCAGCATCAACTTTTCTTGACCCAGAGGCAACCGGGATGGCAATGGGGATTGAGCTCAGACAAATCAGTATAACAGATCTTTTTTGTGAGAAATGGAGGCTGTGTTTTCTGGATCAAAGACAAAAAGGACCATCCTGATTGCTATCAGGAACATGTCCAAAAGCCAGGCTCTGTCATGATATGGGGTTGGGCCAGGGCCTTTGCTAAAGGTCATTTACACTTCTGTGATGTGTGGTGGGAATTTTCAAATATGGGAGAACAAAGTCACAGACACTGGTGCTGGAATAAAGCAGTAGACAATGTTTATTATCTGCGCAGAGATCAACTCAGATACAACATGCCTGAGCACTTGTATGTGAGTGGATGAAGGAGGTAGAAGGCTTCCCCCTTTTAACTGGTTATTTACGTGCAGGTTTAAGCATACAGGAAAGTTGTATCAGCAACTCGTCAATCACAAGCTGGGTCTGCTGTCCAGAGATAAAGACCAGATTCTGTGTACCAACACATAGACAGATAAGGATCTTTATGACTAGGGTCAGGGTCACACTGTTCCCTCCGTAACTCCATCTTCTTTTATGGCCTGCTACTGACCCTGGGCACATCTGTGTTTTGTGCATCTTTACAACAACTCATTAGACAGACTCACTTCACAACAGCATCCCACAGTTATAGGATTACATACACTTAGGACTACATACATTTTACTTACTATGCAGTAGGATTAAATACTAAGACATTAAAATTTATTCCACACTGGATTTTGTGGAAGGTCACCCTGCACTTTTGTCCATTCCAGTTTCAATCCTGACTGCACATACTCCGAGCCAACTCATTTAGAGATGGTTTCCATCCTCTTACAAGCAGATTCATTTTTCGTGACAAAGTTCTGTCCCCCTTCAGAAAGTCCAGGCAGCTCCTCAGACACTTGTTTCATGTCTTCTATAGTCCATGGTCGGAAAACAAAGGCTGGTCCTTGTGTGTCCCATGACCTGAATATTGGGCATCTGAAATTGGATGCCATCTGGATCCACAGAGGGGTTTATTTGTAGGAAGAGCATCATGGTGGAGGGTCGTTCGTGACAGGTGGGGCAGAAAGTGTTAATGGTGTTGGTAACGTCACCTCTTCCCGATTCTCGGAGCATCTCTGAAGAGCCAGGATCCTCTCTTCGTTCTTTTTCTGCTGTTTTTCATCAAAGACTGTAGAGACTTCAGCACTGTTTCCAGATCCTTCTGATCTTCATTTTTCTGTTTTTTTTTGGTTTTTCTTCGGCCTTGCCACTTGATTTTTTTTTCCTTTTCGCCGAGTCACCGGTGGTGAAGGAGAAAAAAACCACTCTCTTGGTTCACGCTATCCTCACCTTGGGTCCAATTCAGCAGATCAACGTCATTCCCTCCTTCATCTATCGCTGTTTCAGGTCCCTGTAGCTGAGGGGCCAGTGGTGGCGGTTGGTGGGAGAGGGGGGTTGAAGGAACGAAGTCATCCAGGCATTCTTTCTGCAAATTAAGAAACTGGCCGACAGTTTTACTGCTTTCTTTTCTTTCGTACTGCTTGTCTCCATTTCCCATAGGCCGTGAAAAATCAGGTCGCCAAGGGAAATTGGGACATTTCTATCTACCTTGCCATTCTTACAATATTCTATAAGCCTTATCATATTTATCTTGTTGTTGTTGTAATTGTATTTTTTTTAACGCTTGCAACACATCAATATCCAAACTCCCCTTCAGGTGGGAAGTTACAATATTTCACCAATATTCTATCTGAGCACAACTGTCTGTGGCTCGTGCATTTTTCATACACTGTATCAAACTACCATATGGTGGAATACTGCATTGCACTATAGGTGGTGGAAATTCAAATCCCCTCTTTTTTTGATTGTCCTGACCCATTGCCTACTCTAAATGTTTCAAACACACAGTAAGAAAACTTTCCTTTTTAGAACACACACAAGTTCTAGTCTATAGGGGGCGGGGGGCCAACACACAGTATAGAGCGTTTTTTCAACACACACAGTAAGAAACTTTTCCCCCTTTAGAAACACCTAGTTCTAGTCTGTACAACACACAGTATAGAGCGTTTCAGACACACAGTAAGAAACTTTTCCTTTTAGAAACACCTAGTTCTAGTCTATACAACACACAGTATAGAGCATTTCAGACACACACAGTAAGAAACTTTTCCCTTTAGAACACCTAGTTCTAGTCTATACACACACAGTATAGAGCGTTTGTCTAAAACCTCACCCACCCAGCAATTTCCAGGCTCTCCACGTCCACCTCCTTGCACCGAATTCGGATCCCAGCTGGTCTCGAGGGCCGCCGTCCAGAAAAGGTCACCTCTTCTCTAAACTGAACAATTTTTCTGCGAGGTAGGTGAAACTGCAGTTTTTCCTTCTCAGGACCGACGTCCTCAGTCAACGAGTGGGATCCTGCCGACTACGCCAAATTGTGGTGGGAATTTTCAAATATGGGAGAACAAAGTCACAGACACTGGTGCTGGAATAAAGCAGTAGGGGACAATGTTGTTTATCCTGCGCAGATATCAACTCAGATACAACATGCCTGAGCACTTGTATGTGAGTGGATGAAGGAGGTAGAAGGCTTCCCCCTTTTAACTGGTTGTTTACGTGCAGGTTTAAGCATACAGGAAAGTTGTATCAGCAACTCGTCAATCACAAGCTGGGTCTGCTGTCCAGAGATAAAGACCAGATTCTGTGTACCAACACATAGACAGATAAGGATCTTTATGACTAGTTTCAGGGTCACACTGTTCCCTCCGTAACTCCATCTTCTTTTATGGCCTGCTACTGACCCTGGGCATATCTGTGTTTTGTGCATCTTTACAACAACTCATTAGACAGACTCACTTCACAACAGCATCCCACAGTTATAGGATTACATACACTTAGGATTACATACATTTTACTTACTATGCAGTAGGATTAAATACTAAGACATTAAAATTTATTCCACATGATGCAGCATTAATGCAGAAAAGTACCCTGAGATTTTAGAGCCACATAAGCTGCTTCAAGGTGACAATTTTTCCTGTATGCACTGTTTGTTTTGTCCTGCAGAGTTCTATTCTGTCCTGAACTCACACATTTGTACTTACCTAGAATTACATAGTATTTGTTAGTTCTGTGTTTCAGTTTGTAGATTTTTGTTGTTATATAGCACCTGCAGGTCCCGGAGGAATGTTGTTTCATTTACTCTACACACTGTGTGTCACTGAATTGAGTGACTTGAGACTTGGAATGGACTTGTTTTTCATGTAAACAAATCATGTAATTGCCTAGTTCAATGACATCCAGAATGAACACAGCTAAACTCACAAACCTACATAACTGGATTGACTGGTTCATTATCTGATGATTCCTGTAACATGCTAACCACAACTAATCCCCCTAAGCAAATTTTTACAAATGTAAATAATTTTATCCAGCTGTAGAAGTTAAACCTGTTTCAAGAAATTCTTGATATGATCAGTGTCAGTGCTTCTGGCTGTGGTTCATCTAGTTTACATTTTGCACAGGATATGTTCACTTGTTTAAAAGAATTTGTGCATTTGTGGTTTTCTCATTTGCCACACCAAATAACTAATAAGACATTAATATACTCAAAGTGAGAAGTTTGAACTGAAAAACCTGCTACTTAAGCAATGACACCTGAAAGCCATGGTGTAAGGGCTCCACCCAACATTATTTAATTGCTTTATTGTTCAGACTAAAAACTAGTGCAGTGCTGTCCAGTGTTGCACCAGCATTAGAAACCAATCACTGTGTAGTCTCTCAGTGTGCTTTGACAGAAAAGGAACTACATTCAGAATTTTAAACACAAGGTTCAGTAGAGGAGCAGGGTTACATTTAGATGCCAAACTGATCCAGTTGTTAAAATCTGTGATATCAGGACCTCTGATTAATGAACACCAGCATCATCATATGGTGAGGATTTGCTCTTTAACCCATATTGTAATAACTCAGTTGTTTGTGTGTATTGTGCATTAATACTTAAATTGCAGTTCGTTATTTTTCTAAAAAACAAATAACTGATGGAGAAATTAAACATATTTTATGTGACAGATCTGTAAAACCAGTGCTTTCTATGGGAGCCGAAAGTTTAGAGTGAGAGAGAGAGAGAGAGAGAGAGAGAGAGGATTGTTTAAACTTTCAGTATATATGTTTATAATAAAGGGAACACTTAAACAACACAACATAACTTCAAGTGTTCCCTTTATTTTTTTAATATAATATAATATTATAATATATATATATATATATATATATATATATCTTATACTGCCTGAACCTTGTTTTTTTTAAATTCTGAATGTAGTTTCCTTTTCTGTCAAAGCACACTGAGATACTACACAGTGATTTACATTATCATTATTATATATATATATATATATATATATATATATATATATATTATATATATATATATATACTGGTCCTTCTCAAAAAATTTGCATATTGTGATAAAGTTAATTCTTTTTCCGTAAATGTAATGATATAAATTAAACTTTCATATATTTTAGATTCTTGCACACCAACTGAAATATTTCAAGTTTTTTATTGTTTTAAATACTGATGAATTTTGGCATACAGCTCATGAAAACCCAAAATTTAGCATATCATTAAAAAAGGTTCTCTAAAAACGAGCTATTAACCTAATCATCTGAATCAACGAATTAACTCTAAACACCTGCAAAAGATTTCCTGAGGCTTTTGAAAACTCCCAGCCTGGTTCTTACTCAAAACCACAATCATGGGTAAGACTGCCGACCTGACTGCTGTCCAGAAGGCCATCATTGACACCCTCAAGCAAGAGGGTAAGACACAGAAAGAAATTTCTGAATGAATAGGCTGTTTTCCCAGAGTGCTGTAATCAAGGAACCTCAGTGGGAAGTCTGGGTGGGAAGGAAAAAGTGTGGCAGAAAACGCTGCACAATGAGAAGAGGTGACCGGACCCTGAGGGGAGGATTGTGGGAGGGGCCGATTCCAGAGCCACCGTGCACAGGCGTGTGCAGGAATGGGCTACAGGTGACCGCATTCCCCAGGTCAAGCCACTTTTGAACCAGAAACGGCGGCAGAAGCGCCTGACCTGGGCTATAGAGAAGCAGCACTGGACTGTTGCTCAGTGGTCCAAAGTACTTGTTTTTTCGGATGAAAGGAAATTTTGCATGTCATTTTCAGAAATCAAGGTGCCAGAGTCTGGAGGAAGAACTGGGGAGAGGAAATGCCAAAATGTCTGAAGTCCAGTGTCAAGTACCCACAGTCAGTGATGGTCTGGGGTGCCATGTCAGCTGCTGGTGTTGGTTCACTGTGTTTTTATCAAGGGCAGGGTCAATGCATTCTAGCTATCAGGAGATTTTGGAGCACTTCATGCTTTCCATCTGCTGAAGAGCTTTATGGAGATGAAGAGTTCAGTTTTTTTTCAGCACACGACCTGGCACCTGCTCACAGTGGCCAAAAAACCACTGGTAATGGTTGGTTACACTTGACCATGGTATTACTGTGCTCAATTGGCCTGCCAACTCTCCTGACCTGAACCCGATAGAGAATCTGTGGGATATTGTGAAGAGAAAGTTGAGAGACGCAAGACCCAACACTCTGGATGAGCTTAAGGCCGCTATCGAAGCATCCTGGGCCTCCATAACACCTCAGCAGTGCCACAGGCTGATTGCCTCCATGCCACGCTGCATTGAAGCAGTCATTTCTGCAAAAGGATTCCTGACCAAGTATTGAGTGCATAAATGAACATCATAATCTGAAGGTTGACTTTTTTTGTATTAAAAACACTTTTCTTTTATTGGTCGGATGAAATATGCTAATTTTGTGAGAATTTTGGGTTTTCATGAGCTGTATGCCAAAATTATCAATATTAAAACAATAAAAGACTTGAAATATTTTAGTTGGTGTGCAATGAATCTAAAATATATGAAAGTAAATTTTTTATCATTACATTACAGAAAAGAATTAACTTTATCACAATATGCTAATTTTTTGAGAAGGACCACTATATATATATATTTATTGTTATAGTGGCGGATAATGTAAAGTTCTTATCAGGGGGCTCATTCCGGCCGCTAGAAAAAAAGCCGTCTATAAAAAGAGCGTCCTAAGCGCCGGCCTACGGCGCATTCTCTTTGGTTTTTGCATGTTGCGATCACGACGTTACTCAAGCGGCATTGCTTACCCGGTTAAGGACAGCGGTGGTCTCGTGTCGTAAAGGAGGTAGGATCTCGAAAAGCCAAAATGCTTGAGATAATTGTTAGGGCCATATTTGGTTAGGAAAGGGAAAGATTGGTAATGCCGCTTACCTTCCTTCACACGCCTCATGGACGACCGGCTTCCTCGCACATTCCGGCCGCTCCTCTGACTAGTGCCTGCAGAACTCTTCCCCCCCTCGGATCGTCGCCCTTGTGTCCTCCGATCCAGTGTGCCTCCTGTCTGGTAAACCGCAAGCCTCGTCTCGGTCTTACCCGCTCTTCGGACGCAATTTATTGCGTTTGGCACACGCGCCGCCTGTGCCTGCCTTGCTCGGCACCGGCGTCCCTCTGTGCATGCGCGACTGGCCACACACCCTCAGAGCGCTGCATACGCATGACCGGAGGGGCGCGGGGGACTATGTACCATAGGAGTGGCCGCCAGACCCCTTCCGTTCGCGGGTCCTCTGCCGCGCACGAGAATCGATGTTGGTGGCAAGGCTGTAAAGGTCCTGGAGGGTGGCAGGGGGGTCGTACATGCGCCCCCTGGGCCCCCCTTGACAGTAGAACGTGCCCAGCCGCTGCAGTACTCCATCATCATGGCGCCACTTTAGCAGCATAAGCAGCAGCTGGGTGCCCTTATGCAGCAGGTGGAGATTCGGGGGAGAACCGGAGCGCTGCAGGGGTTTCTTAATGCAGTGTTCCCTTACTTTTGAACTCCAGGCCTCCATGTTCCCTACACCAGGCTCTCGTGTGGCCTACATCATTTGCCTCCTCTCAGGCCGGGCCCCTCCTGGGATACGGCCCAATGGGAATCGAGGTCTCCTGCTTGCGACAACAAGGTAGTTTTTCGCTGACGCGCTCAAGGAGACCTTCTTTCATCGGCAATGCGACCACTTCTGTTACGCTACTCACCCAGGGTTCTAGATCGGTGGCGGAGTATACCATTGAGTTCCAGACCCTGGCCGCTGAGAGCTTCAATCAGGCTGCTCTCATTTCCAGCTATGAACGGGGCTTGAGGAAGGCCATGAAGGACGAGTTGGCCATCCGGGACCCACCTGCCACCCTCCAGGACCTTTACAGCCTCGCCACCAGTATTGATTCTCGTGCGCGGCAGAGGGCCCGCGAACAGAAGGGGTCTCGCGGCCACCCCTATGGTACCTGGGCCACTTAATGTCGATGTGCATACTTCACATTCTTTTCAAACTTTGACTCCATGACTTTAGTTCGCTCTTAGATTTATCATCTACGCCGCCCAAGGAGGTTGGGTCCCTTTTTTGGGTCCCTTTTTGAGTCTTGGTCCTCCCAAGGTTTCTTCCTAGAACTAGGGAGTTTTTCCTTGCCACTGTCACCCTAGGCTTGCTGAATTTGAGATTGGACGTAGTTATTAGGAGATAATCTAAACTTGTAAAGTTGCTTTGAGACAATTCTCCATTGTAAAAAGCGCTATATAAATAAATCTGACTTGACTTGACTTACATGGTTCGGTCGAGTCCCTGCCCTGATGCTCCCAAACCCATGAAGCTCGGGAGGGCTTGTTGGGTCTCTCCCGGCTAGTCCGCCCCCTCCTCCTCTGGGGGATCAAGAAACGGGTGAGCTGGGCCCCGTCGGGGAGGCCGGTCCTAGATTCGGTCTCCACTCCCCCCACGTTTTTTTTCCACTCCCTGTCACCATTCGTCATTGGGGGGGGTGGGGGTGGGGTAGTTCGGGCCCGTCTCCCCAACTGTATTGATTCAGGGCCTGAGCAAAAATTTATCGCTGCAAGCCTTGCGCATCGCCTCGGCCTCTGCATCGAGCAGCTCCCCAGACCCCAGCCCCTCAGGGCCTTTGATGGGCTGATTTTGGGAGGGGGTCCTGTCATTCACCGAACCCTGCCGGTCACCCTCGAGATGGGCCGACTCGTTCTGAGTCATTGTCTTTCTTTATCACCCGCATGCCCAACCTTCGAATGGTTTTGGGGTACCAGTGGTTGCTAACTCAACTGGCAAACCTGGTCCATCTTTTCATGGGCCCCCCGGTGTCAGGATGCGTGCCTGATTTCCCGCTCTGCTCCTGACCCCCGGTCCCCCGCCAAACCAGACAGTTGATTTATCTCTGGTCCCAGCACCATACAGGGCCCCAGGGGCCATTTTCAGTAAACGCACAGCCCAGTTCCTCCCACCCCACAGGAATTATGACTGTGCCATTAACTTCTTCTTTTTGGGCTTTATAGTTGCTCGGGACTCCCTGCGCATAGACCCAACCAAGATGCAGGCCGTGGCGGAATGTCCCCAGCCCACCTCCCTCCGACTTGTTCAGCTGCTTCTGGGGTTTGCAAATTTTTTCCGCTGTTTTGTGAGGAACTTTGGCGCCATTGCCGCCCCCCTCACTGCCCTTACATGCAAGACCCTGGGCCTCTTCCACTGGACACCGGAAGCTGACCGAGCTTTCTGCCAGATCAAAGACCATCTCGTTAACCCTCTGGTCCTCAGGTTCCCTGACCCAGAAGAGCCGTTCGTCGTCGAGGTAGACGCGTCCGATATTGGCGTAGGGGCTGTTCTCTCCCAGAGCACCGGGCCGGACCGTAAGCTCCACCCTTGCGCCTACTTTTCGCGGCGCCAATCCTCCGCCGAGCGCAACTACCCCATTGGGAACTGGGAGCTTCTGGCAATGAAGCTGGTGCACGAGGAGTGGTGTCACTGGCTGGAAGGTGACAAGTTCTCGTTCCTGGTGTGGACGGACCATAAGAACCTGGCATATATCCAACAGGCTAAGAGGCTGAATGCGCGCCAGGCTCGTTGGTCCATGTTCTTCGGCAGGTTCGACTTTACTGTCACCTTCCAGCCCGGCTCCAAGAATGTCAAGCGGTGTCGATCTACGGCGTGTTCTCTTCAATTTTTGCATGTTGCGATCACGACGTTACTCAAGCGGCATTGCTTACCCGGTTAAGGACAGCGGTGGTCCCGTGTCGTAAAGGTGGGATCTCGTAAAGCCAAAAGGCTTGAGGTAATCGTTAGGGCCATAGTTGGTTAGGAAAGGGAAAGATCGGTAACGCCGCTTACCTTCCTCCACATGCCTCACGGACGACCGGCTTCCTCGCACATTCCGGCCGCTCCTCTGACTTGTGCCTGCAGCACTCTTCCCCCCTTCGGATAGTCGCCCTTGCGTCATCCGATCTAGAGCGCCTCCTGTCTGGTAAATTGCGAGCCTCGTCTCGATCTTACCCGCTCTTCGGGCACACTATCGCGTTTGGCACGTGGCTGGAAACACACCCTCAGAGCGCTGCATACGCACACACTTAGCAGCCAGCTCGGCTCTCATTCATACACACACAGAGCACAGACCCCGTGGAGTAGGGGTAACGCTCCCATCCCCGAGGGTCGTGATCCTGGGATCAAATCCCAGTGCTGGCAGCCCTCAGAAAACACACACACACACGTCGTGTGTGTGGTCTTTAGTTCGTTTCTCATTCCCCTTTGGGCTTAGTCCCCTTCGTTCCCGCGCTTTGCGGAACCCCTTGCACTTGGGTCCGTTATTCAATATTTCTTCATTGCGCCCCCTGGGCCCCCCATGACAGTTCTATATTTTAAAATGTATTAATTATTAAATTAATTGTTTTGGATAACTTTAACTTATCTTCTATTTCAGGTGCTGAATAAACACACACTTTCTGCAGTGTGTACTTAATAAAGTGACCGGTGAGTGTATATTGGGTCGTTCAGTTTCATTGTTGTTGTTTTCATCCCGATAATTCATATCATCAGCAGATTAGTTTTCTTTGAAATACTATTTCCAAAATCAATACATAAAATAGACCACAAACACATTTATGAGCATCATTAACTTAAACAAACACAACAGATATATTACTTAGAAACACACTTAGTAGCACTTTATATAAACATAAAACCATCACACATAAAACCATCACACGGCCTGAACTCTGAGACCAGGCACACAAACACCACACAGCCTCACCCTGAAGGACTCTCACGTCTTCAATGCCCGGGTGAGTCTAAGCCAAACCCTCAAACTGGCTGCGGTTCGAGGGTCACTCGCCCAAAACATCACATACAACATACCCTTATCATCCTTAGGTACTGTAGACATATATGCCTATATGCCACGTTGGGCACTTTGGCCCATTGCTGAGTATACATCAATGTGTGCAGCATATTAATTCAGGCAAGACTGGCTGGTAAACAAAAACAAGTAAATGGGAGAGCTGCAGTTTTTCTGATTAAAAACCACAATAACCTAACTATTTCTCAACCGCCTTATTAGAGTAATATTTTATATTCAAGTGTTTTTGAACTTGGGGGTATCGGAACGGTTGGCTGAGGAATATACGTTATTTAAATGTAAGGATTTAAAAACTCGAACAGGTAAATGTTAAAAAGCAAAAGCGCAACATTTTTTGTTTTGTTTTAGGTAGCAAGGAGCAAACAGAGACCTTTATGAAACTGCTTGAGGGAAAATAAATGCCAGTGCCTGCAATGAAGCGTCTCCTCCAATAACTGAAAAACCAAAAACAGCATATAAACTAAACTCAAAATTTCTGGCTCCATTGTGTAGCAAACCTAGGACTACACTTTAATTTGATTAATTTTAATAAATCAAACGTTATTAAATAAAAAAAAAATTTAAATAAATAAATTAATTAAAAGGGGGAACCACCAAATCATTTATTTATTGGCAGATTTGGAAACCAGTTAAAAAGAAACAACAAACTTGATCAGTCTAGATCTGAATAGTGAATTCAAAGTATATTTCTCGACCTTGTTGAATGAACTCTCACACCAGACGGCAAATTCAAAAGGTTTATAAACAAGTTTATTAAGTGCAAAACAAGGCAATATCAACAGACTATCTGATGTAATAGCGAGTGTATCACAGAGTTAAAATCATAAAATGACGATGAACATGTATATATCACAGTATGGGAAACAGGGAATAATGGCAAGCGTACATATCACAGTATTAAAAAACAGAAACCAAAATGACTATGTAACTTATCGGTCGCTCAATAATTACCAGCGTTGCAATGTTATGAACTAGTTTGTTACGACGTAGTGAGTTATTACTAAACCAGTTACGTTGAACGTGAATAGTATGGTAGAAGCTATTTAGGCGTGGATAAGTCTATGTTGAAGCGTGGTTTTAAGATTAAAATGCAAAGTACGAGAATCAGGGGCCCAGCAAAACCATAAAAGGTACTCGCTTGGAAGGTCACTCGATTGGTTCGGGGCATTCAACCCTGGTCCAGCCTCTTGAAAGGCACGATCTTTTGAGGAGCGTTGGTGTTCGTCTTTCGATGCCCACCGTCGTTCCGAGAAGGCCTCAGTGGCTTAGCCCGGGGGTTTCTTGCAGATGGCCTCCGTGTAACCACGTGACTTGAAATGGTGGACTTCCCAATTTTAGGCTGCAGGCTTCACAATTACTCGACGTTTTGCGTGTGTACAACTCAGGATTTATCTTGGCCACAGATAAAGTTGGAGTTGGCACGTTTCTGACACCACGAGCTTAAACAAAAACTTGGAAAACTTGTATGGTACGAAAATGGCAGAGCGTGAAGTACATCTTGGCTGCCTGGTCTTTCAACTATCTTCTAATTCGGCAATACCGAACTACTTAAGACTGCTGTACACAGGAAACTTAAAATAAACGCGAAAACTTGAGCAAAACGACTAACAAAAGCACTGCAAAAAGGAAAACTGCAACTTTATAAGACAAAGAAAAGATTTAAAGAACAAACATACACACGAGACTTGAAGCTAGCTCATCTTGAGGTCTGCCCGCGTTGCTTTTGAATGTTTCGGCTCGTGGGCGGCCAGAGGCGGGTGCACAAGGGGGTTGCCGTGATTCAGCCAATGAGAAGCTGATTCATGAGTAAACCCCTCCTATCAGGGTTGTGTCTTATTTCACCATATGAGCCACAGACGCTCTAACTTGGATTAAAATATATTCCTACATATCTAAAGTGATTAAAAATATCACACAATAACCAAAAATCCTCAAAGTTACAAGTTTAGATGCAGACTTCGTTGTAAGGTTCAAATGATCAAAGGCACCTTGAACCGATAACCTAGAACATCGTTAAAGCATTCTAACTACAGCACATACATTTACTATACTTTTAACTAAACAATAATACAATTAATACAAGTAGGAGGAAACGGTACATTCTAAATAACAACTTCATTTCAGTTCTTTATAAGTATGAACAGTATTAAACGAGCGATCGATACATGTGGATTACTATCATTCAAGCTATCATTTCTATATATATCATAATAATCAGCACAACACAACGGGACCGTATTACATATAGAACGGTCACTATACTAAAACATTAACCAAGTGTATATTGAGATACTTGACAATCAGTACATGCACATACATGTGTTTATAAAGGGGGGTACGATGAATACCCCAATCAATTTTCACGGGATAGATAGTTGCGTATGGGCGTGTTTGGACTTATTATAAAGCCAATGTCATTTGTTATGTAATAAAAAGGTTTCGATGAAGATAGTCTGTTCCCATCAGAAGTTTAACACAATTATTAAAGTTTGTCTCAGAGCAAAAGCTGATAATTTCTTGGTGTCATAAATCCAGGGCTGTCTTTCTGGCGCCAGGCTGAGAGGTCGTAAACGCAACCTAGGTGGAAGCATGTTTGCTTTCCTTTGGAGAAATTGGGGGAGATCTCTCTTTGGAAGAGTGAGTCTAGGGTGAGAACGCCGAGAGAACTGACGCGAGGATTGCGAGGATCTGGCAACCCAGACTGATCCGCGGTTGCACACAGGACGCCGTTTCGTAGCTGCTAGCAGTTTATTACCTTTGATATATTTTAATTCCCGATCGCATCTGTATCATATATAATCATATATATAGTAGGTTTTTACAACATCTTAATCATTTTATTCTCGTACCGGCGGATTATATATTTTTTTTTGCCGCTAATCGTTATTTAGTAACTTTACAGGTATACCGGCTTGTGTTCGCAGTAGTTAGCCAT
>JAJAGP010006296.1:0-23075 GCA_025084515.1 Ancistrus triradiatus | reverse complement strand
CGCAGAGTGACCACGTCCTCGCTGGTGTACTTGATCAGCAGGTGGTTCTCGTCCAGCAGCTGCATCTTCCACATGCGCAGCTGCCGCAGCTGGTCGAAGAACTGAAAGAAGCGGCGCTTGGCCGTGGCGCCACCGTCCCGCTCGGCCCGTCGCCATAGGAACACCAGCAGCCTGTGCTTCAGAGAGCTGATGCTCTTCTCCTTATAAAGGCGCGAGAAGCCGGCCGGGCCCTCCGCCTGCGCCTCAGAGTACACGGCCGACAGGGTCAGCAGGTCGTCCTCGTAACAGAACCGGCCGATGGTCCGGACGTCCAGGAACGTCCCCTCCGCCGTCACCTGCCAGAGTTAGGGAAAGCAGGTAGGAATAATAAAAGGTTAAAGAAAAAACACACAGACACAATCAAAAATAAATGCAAGACAACAACAGTAACAAATCCTCATCTTTTTTTATTTTCTTGTTTTACTCCCACAGCTTGGTTGGGGTCAAAATGTGTTAATATTAATTGAAAAAGTATTTTTATATGATGAAAAGTGTATAAATGAAAATAAATAAGTATGTGTATACACACACACATTGTTTCACAGATATAGATAAATATATTTCTATTTTTATAGAAATCAAAAATAAAATAATAATATAATAATTTTTTTTTAAATTCAAATCATTTTTAAATGTAACTAATCTATTGAATTTTACCTTCTTTATATAATAATAATAATAATAATAATATTTATTATGTTTTCTATTAAATTAATTTTTTTATTTAACTAACCTATTGAATTTTACCTTCTTTTTTATTTATTGAACTATGCTTTCATTTTATTTGTTGTCACATACTGCTTAATGATTATTTAACTATTTCTTTTTAGGGGTACTTATTTCTATTTATTGTACCATTTTGCCTAAGCATTTAAAATTTTCTTTGATTTTGTTTTCATTTATTAACCTATTATCAATCCATTTTTATTTTTATCTATTTTTATTTAACTACTGTTACTTTGACTTTGTTCCTTTATGTATTTGACTATTGTTAATAATTATTTAAGATAATAATATTAATAATAATAATAAAAACAATAATAATTAGTAGTATAAAGTGCTTATAAATTGTTGCATGATTAAATATTATAAATGAAATATATAATTACTTAAATGACAACTTAAATGACTTTTTTATTTATTGCACAAATGTATTTAAACTGCTGTATTTAAACTTTTTTGTTTTAATTGTTTTTATATACTGAATAATTATTATTTACCCATTTCTTTTTAGGGGTTCTAATTTTTTTTTATCGTACTATTTGACCTAAGAATTTAAATTTCATTAATTTTGTTTCCATTTATTGAAGTATTGTTAATAATTATATAATATAATAATAACAACAACAACAATATTATAAAATGCTTATTAATTGTTGCATGATGAAAAATTACAAATTAAACAATTACTTTAATTTTATAAATTTTTACATTAATATAATTACTTCTATAGAAATCCAATTTTATTATAATATTTTTTAATTAAATAATGATATTAATAATGATATAAAAATATAAAACAAATTTTCAATGAGACGAAAGAACGTTAATAAAAATAAATGGATCTATAAAGCACTGATGCTGCGTCCCGGAGGGAGGGGTTTGGCTTTGATGAGCACGCTCATCCTCATGGCTCTGGATCTCCTTCAGCTTAGGCTTAGGTTAGCTGCGGCTCTAGCCGAGCTCCATCGGGCGAGCCCTGACCTGAAAGACGTGGATGGTCTGCTGCTGGACGGACAGGACGGCCAGGATGTTCCGGTACAGGTAGAGCCCCTGGTTGTGAGACAGGATGATCTTATCACATTTGAAGGTGCGAGTGTCGCAGAGGCGGCCCGTGTGCAGGTCCACCACGTGAAGCGAGTAATCCTCGAGCGGCGAGCGCGGGTTCGGCGTCACCGCCTCGTTGTTGCGATAGACCTCGAAGAAGTGCGGCTGCGGCTCGTCGGGCAGGTAGGCGGCCGAGCCCACGATCACGTAGCGCCCGTCGTCCGTGAACAGGCTGCACTCGCGGTTCAGGTGCTCGCCGTTCGACGCCACGCTGGTGACGTGCAGCAGCGAGAAGAAGCGCGAGAACAGCCGGGCCCGGACGCCCTCGCTCAGCAGCTCGCCGTCTCTGGCCTCGTCGTGGTCCCGCAGCAGGTCCTCGGCCGCCTGGCAGCCCCGGAACTCGTAGATCTCCAGAGACGTCTGGTCCGAAGAGAAGGCCACGAAGCAGCGGCCGTCCGGCGAGAACTTGCGCAGGAAGCACGGCGGCTTCTCCACGTTCACCGCCGTGAAGTTGGGGAAGAGGTTCTGGTGGAAGCAGCGGACGCGGTACCAGTGAGCGCCGGGCCGGCCCGAGCTTATACGCCGCAGCTCCAGACGGTGGACCACGTTCTGGTTCTGGATACGACGCGGCTTCAGGGTCGGGAAGTCGTCCTCCGGGGACGCCATGGCTGCCTAGGGAGAACGCCGGGACTGGGAGTTAAAGAAAACAAAGAGAGAGCATTAAAAACGAAAACTGTGTTCTTCCCTGAGGCACAGGCACATGCTAGAACCCTAGCCTGCTGCTTCTGTGGTTCTCTATCATTATGTATTCAGTCATATTCATTATGTTCTTTTTTATTGATAAGTTCGTATGACTTGTTGTCTTTTTGTTTTACTTGTTTTTACATACTGCTTAATTATTCTTTAACTATTTTTTTGTGTTTTGCCTTCTGTTTATTGTCTTTTCACTTTTTTTTACTGAATATTTTTTTTGAACCTGTGAAGTGTCCTACATTTTTTCCTCTTTTTTCATAAAGAATTTATTTAACCATTTAATTGTTATTTATTTTTTTAACTACTCTGTTTTGTATCGCTTGGTTTTGTCTTTTTTATTTGTAGTCAAAAAAGTGTTACCTTTTGTCTTTCTTTTTATTGTACTATTTTGTATAAGCGTTCCAATTTTCTTAGGTTTTCCTATTTGTCACTATTTATTTATTTACTTACTTACTATATATCCTTTTTATTTATTCAAATATTTTTAAGTAGTATTATTTTTTTCCGGTTCTTCTCTGTTGAATATTTAATTATTTATTTGATTTTTAATTTTAATGTTATTTTTTTTTTGTTTGTATGTTTTATTTTTATAGTGGACAATTTGCTTGTATTTAAATTCGGTTTTGTTTTACTTATCTTTTTACTTGTTAAACTATTTCATTAAACTTTGTTTACTGTACTACCTATTATTTATTTAACATTTGGTTTTCCTCTTTATATATTGCATAATGATTTAATTTTCTTTTTTTTTGCATTTTACTTTTGTTTATTGTCCTATTTTTAGTTTTCTTTCAGGTTTTTTAAATATAAATTTAATAATAAATGTTATGTTCCTTTATGAACCTATTGTGTGTCCTACATTCTATTTTTTTCCGTTTTTGTTATTTTTTGTTATTCTGTTTTTATTTAAGGCCATATTTTTTATCAGCTTTGGTTTTCTTTATCCTTATTTATTATACTACTTTTTCAGGAAGCATTATGACCTTCTTTGATTTTCTAATTTTGTGTTTCCATTTGTCTTTTGATTTATTTATCCATGTTTTTTTTTTCTTAAACTTTAAACTATTGTTATTTTGTTTATTTAACTGTTAGTGAAAAGCTGTGTTGATTCTCAGCAACTCCTAAAGGGTCGAGTCATAATAACACACAGTTCATGTGTTTATTCCACACTGTGCTCCTGGTGTGATCTTTGCAGGACGCTTCTCAAAGACCGGATATTTGTCTTTATGGACTTTTGTCTTTAATCATCTTGACGCTGACTGAGGCAGATCTTCCCTGATCAGACAACCCTGACCACCAATCTCAACTCATGCATTGGACACCTGACTTTTTTGTGAATACTTAATCAGCGTGTTTAAGGACCTTAAACGAAAACCACAAAGAGAGCAGAAGTTCTGCTAAACGCCTTAGAACCTGTGAACCCTGTGCTTTTACCCAACATGGCAACCCGTTATAATCGCAGCAACTCTTACATTTATCAGGTTTCTTAGCTTTTTCTTTGCACATTCTCACGTGACAAGGTAAAATTCAACTTCATTGCTTGTGCAATTTAAAACAGAGTTATATTTACCTATAAACAAAATTAAATCTCTAATTATTTTAATCTAGAAACTTGAGCAGCTCATTAGCCGGTTAGCTAACACACAAATAACGCAGCTCACTCACCGCTATCATCTCATTTTTCCACCCACAAAACCTCCACAGAAGTCAGAACTTTGATCTCATAAACTGTAAACAGATGTAGATTTTGGTGTATCTATCAAAATAATGAATTTCTAAACAGAAACCTGCCAGAGTCCTGTGTTCATACGAGCGGCTGCTGCTGCACTGATAGCTAAGAAGCGTTTGCCACTGCGCATGCGCGTTAAAGAACAGCAGCTTCTCATGGTGACGCTGAGGAAGAGGCACGAGCTGAAGTGTAAAACACGGACCCGAGTTAAAATGACGTTTAATTGATTTAAAATAAGTTTTTTAATTTGTTATTGAACCAAAATATATTTTACGCATGTTTTTAATCAGGTTTATCATGTTTGAGGTTAAGCGCGGGTCACGTGACATGTTTTGCTACGTTTGTGTGCTATACAAAATAAATAAATAATAAATAAATAAAAATAAATAATTAAATACTTCACATTGTTCAAACTGCAAAAATATATATTGCATATTCGAATCTATAAATCACGTCATACTATATTTATTTATTTATTTATTTTATTTATTTATTTGTCATACTATTTTTATTTAACTCTATATTTTTCCTCAGCTTTTTAAATTTATTGTACTGCTTCAATATTGTAATGCTAGTATTCATTTTTTCTTTGTTTTCATATATTTTTATTTATTGGGCTATTTTATAAACTTTTCTCATCTTTCTGCTTATTATTTAACTATTTATTTTAGACTTACCTTGTTTTTGTTTATTTTTGTTTAACCATTTTTGCATTTATTGTCTTTGGTGTTATTTATGGTCTTATTGGTTGGTTGGCTGGTTTGAATTTTATTTATAGTCATAGTTTTATTTATCTTGTCTATTTATTTCCTTTCTTCTTTTATACTTATTTCAATATTTAGCTTTTTCTTTGATTTTCTACCTGTGTTCTTAATATTTACTTATTATTCATGTTTTTTATTTATTTATTAAACTATTTTTAAGTATTGTTATTGATTCCCTGTTCTATTATTTTTGGTTTTCTTTTTATTTATTGCACTGCTTTATCTTTTCTTACATTTTATTTGTATTCTTATTTATTAATGTATTATTTATTTATTTTTTATGAAACTGTTGTTTGATTTTTTTTTTGTTTGTTTGTTTGTTTTGTATATTTAACTTTATATGTGGTTTTCTTCTTTTTCATTTATTGCATTACCACCTTTCTCCAGTACGTTAGATGGCGCTGATGTGCCCTGATGTTTCTGGAGACACCAGCAGTAAAGTGGAGAACCCTACACAAAAGTGCGTCATTAGGGTGCAGTGCAGATCTGCTGCTGGGTAACGGAGTGGAGCGGAGTATAAGCGAGTATCTTATAGTATTATATAGCTTTATATAGCAGTGCAAAGCGTTCCGAGCTTCTGCTGCGGGCGCTTTATTACCGTTTCTTTGTATTTGCATTAAAGTCTTTTAAACAGAGCAAGATGGTGAAGATTGCGTTTAATTCTGCTCTGGCGCAGAAAGCTCTCGTTAAAGATGCACCGCGCTCAGAACAGGTAACGAGTTCAGTCTCACATTTACTTCTTTATAATATCTTAATTGCATTAGTTGATAATATTTAATGCTCAATCTCAAACATTTATACGCAAACGGTGTAAAACGGACGCGTTTTGATATCGCTTTCACCGCTGAGCCGAGGCTGTTTCAAATAGCTATCTAAATTCTATAAAGGCGCCCTTCGTAGGGTGCAAAGTACTGGTTTCCCGGTTCTGCCTAGTGCACTAAGTGTTTTGTGAGGCATGATTTGGGCCACAGCCTGGGGTTTTTAAACGGTTTGGTCCTCCATTTTATAACCCTGGTTGAGTGAAACTCTGAAGGACTAAAAATGATATGAAGAAATCTGACAATACTAAAAGTTTAAAACATGAATGGATTTATGTTTGCTTAAAAGCACTGTTTTTTATGTTTTAACTGAATAGAGATATTGGCCTACAGTTGGTTACTATTCTGTTTAAAATTGTTTCAGTTCGTTTATACTTTTCGTTTCATTTCTTTATACTTCATCCTGTGCTTATTTTTTATTTAATCAGTGAGTTGCATATTTATTTTGGCTGTTTTTTTTTCTTTCCTTTTTAATTATGGTCACAGTTTTATTTATCTATTATTATTGTTATTATTTTTTATTTATTTATTTATTTATTTTAGTTATTGCAGTTTTCTCTTTTAATTAATTGTTTGTAATTGAGTTTACTTACTTTATATCTGCTCTTTATTTCTAAAACTTATTTTGTTTTCCGGTTTATCTTTATGTTTAACCTTATTGTGTATTCATTGCATTATTTAATCTTTTCTTTGAATTTCTTATTTTCTTTTTGTTTGTTTTTTTTTATTTATTACATATGCTTTTTTTGTTTAAATTGTATTGTGTTCTTGTTCTTTTGTTTAGTTATCTGGATTCCTCTCTCTTCCTGTTTTTCATATTTATTTATTTAACTTTCTTATTACGTATGCTTTTTTAAAAAACATTATTTTGTTTTCTTGTCCTTTTGTTTGTATCAGTTACTCTTTTTAAAATTGCATCAGTTTGCCTTGCAATAGTATTTTTATACTTAATTCTGTACTTTAATTTTATTAATTTTATTTATTTTTTTACTTATTTTTTTGGCTGGTGTTTTTCCCTCCTTTTTAATTATGGTCATTTTTGGTGTTTTTTTTTTTGTTGTTGTTGTTGTTTTGTTTCTGGGTTTTATTATTAAATTATCTATGCTTTTATTTATTAAATTATTTTGTCTTCCTGTTTTATTTATTTAACTTTAGCTTTATTTTTTTGTTTCCTTTTTCACTTATTGCACTACTTTGTCTTTTGTTTGAATTTATTATTTATATTTGTTGTTTATTTTTAATTTATTGTGTATGGTATGTTTATACTTTTATTTATTGAAAGTATTGTTTTTTTTGTTTTCCTGCTTCTTTTGTTTATTTAATTTTATTCTCACTTTTCTTATTTATTTCATTATTTTGTCTTTGCTTGGAATGTTTTACTTTTTATGGTTTATTTTAATTTGTTAATTATTTATTAGTCCATTTATTATTATTTATTTATTTATTAGGTTTATTTTTCATTTTATAGGTTTATTTTACTTTGGCTTTTTGTTTACTTACCTAGGCTTTTGTATTTTTTAAGCCGTTGCTGTTTGTTTTCTTGTGCTTTTGTTGGTACAGCAGAGCCACCTGTTCTGTTTCAAATCGTTTGTTTGCTCTGCGTTGTTGTTTTAGTGGATTTATTGATCAGCAGATTTATTGACATGTAATAATAATAATCATACATTTTATTTACAAGCGCCTTTCACGACACTCAAGGACACTTTACAGAATCTAGATAAAGCAAAACATACAAGAAACACCAACAATACAAACATTACAGAGAATAGGCTGTTTTGAACAGGTGAGTTTTGAGTCTAGATTTAAGAACAGGAAGAGACTCGATATTACGGATGTCGGGAGGGAGGGAGGGAGTTCCAGAGTTTGGGAGCAGAGCGGCTGAAAGCTCTGCCCCCCATGGTACTCAGACGAGCAGAAGACAAAGAGAGATGAGTGGAAGAGGAGGATCTAAGTGTGCGAGAGGAAGTTGCTATATTGATAAGATTTGACAGATATGGGGGAGCAAGATTATGGATAGCCTTGAATGTATAGAGAAGAATTTTGAAATTGATTCTATATTTAACAGGAAGCCAGTGAAGTGTGGGGTTTTTTTTTTTGGTTGTTGTTTTGTTTTTTCCCCTTCCTTTTCTTTCTCCCTGACCTTTAATCAGAGTGAGGCTAAGCTAAGCTAAGCTAACCTAACATGGGTTGTTGGTTTTCCGCCGCAGGACCCAGAGACGGGCTCGGCCTACGGAGGGGAGACGTCTACCGGCCGCTGTCTGCTCGTCCTGCTCGGCCTGTCCTTCATCATCTCAGGGCTGATCGTCGGAGGGGCGTGTGTGTACCGCTACTTCACCCCCAAGGTACCGCCCACTTTGTTTAGGGGCGCCTTTAGTTTGCAAAGGATCTAATTATTTTTATTATTATTATTATTATTATTATTATTATAATTATTAATGAAATTATTATTATTATTATTATTTTGTTTTGGGTTTTTTTTTTTAGCTCAGAGTTCAATGAAAACGTTTTTTGAAAAAGGTGACGTTGTAGTTTCAATGTAAAAAAACAAGTTCCCTAAAAAGCAGAAAATAAATGACTTTATTTGTTGTTTTCTTGCTTTTTTTTTTTTTTTCCTTTTTTCATTCATTATTTTTCTTTCCTTTTCTATTTGGTATTTTGTTCTTCATTTATTATTTCTTTTTCTTTTTTTCATTCTTTATTTTTTGTTTTTCTTTCTTGTTTGCTTGCTTTGTTTCTGCTTTATAATTCTCTTTGTTTCTTTTCTTTTTTCTTTCTTGTTAATTGGTATTTCTTGTTTACTTTCTGTACATATAAAGTTCTCTAAAAAAACTAAATAAAAAAATGAATAAATTATTAACAAAAAATTTAATCATTTTTAGGAGGCATTTACACACACAGAGCCCCGCCCTAGCTATGGGTGCCAGATCCTTTGAATTACAGCAGGAGATGCTGTGCATTATTTCTTTGTCTGCTTGTGTGTGTGTGTGTGTGTGTGTGTGTGTGTTTGTGTGTGTTAGTTAGTTAGTTATGGAGCTGCTGCCGCGTAGGTGATGATATTTATGAGCCACCGGCTGCAGTGATTGTATAAAAACAACGATTAAATCAAACTGAAGCACAGAAATAAAGAAGCAAAGACACGAGAAAAGTGATTATTGTTATCATGATATTAGATGCTATGGATGATCGGCCCAGATCTAACAGGGTTTGGTACCCCAGCAGGAGAACCGTCCGTCCGTAACCTGCTGTCCAGGGAACCGCCTCCGACACGCAGCGTCATCAGTAACTCAGGAAACGAAGCTGCTTCCTGCAGTGGGTTTGTAGAGCAGCATCACGGGAGTGACAGGATTAGAGAAACCAGCCCAGGCCGGCGGTCCCGCGTCCGGCTGCAGTTCATTGTAAGAAGAAAATCAGGAACGTTCCAGAACCTGCGAGTGGGGCTTTAGGACCTGGTGTCCCTGTATCCGGTGCAGACCCGTCCCTAAGCGCTACAGTACAGGGAGTTGTGGTTTCTAAATAAAACCATCTCCTTAGTTGTTAGCAGACATAACTCGGGGTAAATGGACCTTCTGTTGTAGCCTTTAGACGTTAGGAATTTACAGCGAGAAAACAAAGCCGATCCCCTGTGGCTCCCCAGGCTGGACTGGATCCACTTTCTTACACAGAACCAAATCTGTTTATGGCTGCAGAGAACATCCTGCTCCAGAGGTGCTGACACAGCTGTGTGCTGAGTCCAAAAGTCTCCAGCCATTACCTCTCTCTCTCTCTCATTATCAGTCTGGAGCGGATTTCTGCTTCAGCAGCTTCGTTCCCCGCGGCCTCGGGTTCTTTGTTTCTTTTCGTTTGTTCATTTATTCTTTCTTGTTTGCCTGCTTTTCTTTCATTCTTTCTTTTTTTTTTTTTTTTTTTTTTTTTTTTTTTTTTTTTTTTTTTTTTTTTTTTTTTTTTTTTTTTTTTTTTTTTAATTTAGCATTTATTTCTTATTTTTCTTTCTTTTCTTTTTGTTCATTCATTCATTTTTTTTTTCTTTTCTCTTTAGTATTTTTATTTTTTGTGTGTTTTCTTTGAAATTTCTTTATCTTTTAGTTTGTTCGTTCTTTTTGTTTCTATGTTTTTCCTTTCATTCTTTTTCTACTCTTTCTTTGGTATTTCTTACTTTCTTTCGATGTTTCTCTTTTTTTGTTTAGCATTCATTGCCTCATTTCATTTTTTTTTAGCATTTTTTTCCCTTTTCATTCAAATTTTTTTTTTTTTCTATCTGGTCTTTATTTAGCATTCATTGATTTCTTTAATTCTTTCTTTTCTGTTATTTTTGTTTCTTTGTTTTTGTTCTTTTTCTTTCTTGCTTGCTTGCTTTGTTTGTGTTTGTTTTTTTCTGCTTTCTTTTTTTTCCTCTCTTTTTCTTTCTTTCGTCTTTGTGTTCTCTCTCTTTAATTTTGCATTCATTGCTGTTTTTTCATTTATTTGTTAATTCATTCTTTGTTTCTATGGTTTTCCTTTCATTCCTACTTTTTTTGTCCTTTCTCTTTGGTATTTTTTTGTTTATTTTATTTTATTTTTTCTTTAATTTAATGTTTTTCTCTTTCCTTTCTTTCTACTTAATTTAGCATTTATTGCTTTTTGAGTTTTTTTGTTTTTGTTTTTTTTTTGTCCATACATTTTTCCTTTTTTTAGTTCATTTTTTTTCTTTGTTTCTTTCTTTTGTTTATTCATTCTCTTGCTTGCTTTGTTTCTATGTTTTTATTTTTTCTGTTTGTCTTTTTTTGTTTGTTTGTTTACTCTCTGTATTGATAAAGCACAGTGCTGTTGTATCATCGTTCAGGGGTGTTTTTGTGTTTTGGTCTGTACCTGTTACAGGATCTTCTCTCTCAACTCCATCTGTGGGCGTTCGTTTCCTGTTTCCTCTCTCTCTCTCTCTCTCTCTCTGAGTGCAGAAGCTCTATCATGGCACCATGCAGTTCAGTGAGCTAGGGGGCGCTGACGTACCCATGGACGTGGAGGTGCACGAGCCGTACTACCTGCCCCGAGTGGACGAGGACGTGGAGATCAGGGACGATGTGGCCATCATCAACGTCCCCGCACCTCGCTTCGGGAAGGGCGACCCGGCCTACATCCTGCACGACTTTAAGAGGGTAAACCCCCACTGCCCCGCCCCGCCCTAATAACCATCTACCCACTGATGATGAGAGAGGAATGATGAAGACTTATGCAAAAGTTTTAGCCCCCTTCCTCTAGTGATGCATGTATCATACACTGGCTGTGTTACACTAACACTTATCGCGTGTGTGTGTGTGTGTGTGTGTGTGTGTGTGTGTGTGCGCGCGCGCGCGCAGAAGCTGACGGCGTATTTGGACCTGACCCTGAGGACGTGTTTCGTCATCCCCCTGAACACCTCGGTGGTGCTGCCCCCTCAGGACCTGCTGGACCTCTTCCTCCAGCTCATGGTCAGTCCGTCTGTTTCATTCCAACCCTGCAGCTTAAGATCTGTTTAGCCGCCGTTAGCTTCCGAGCTCCGAGCGCCACCCCGTCACGTACGCACGTAACCATAGCGACGGCGCCAGTCATGCAGCAGCAGCAGTGACGACGAGTTCAAAACATCTACTGGCTTTGAAGACTAGTTTGGATGTTTTTTTTTTTTGATGTTTTTCTTTTTTGTTCTTTCTCTTTTTTTGTTCTTTTCATTATTTTTATTTTTTTTCCTCTTTGGCATTTTTGTTCCTTTTTGTTCTTTCTTTCTTTGTAAGCTTTTATTTTTTATTTTTATTATTATTATTTTTTTTAAATAGTCTTTTTCTTTTTTGCTTTGTTTTTCAATCTTTTGTTCATTACTTTTCTTTCTTTTTTTTTGTTCATTCTTTCTTTGCTTCAGTTTTTAAAATTATTTTTACTTGTATTTTTTGTCTTTCGTCCTTTGTTTTTTAATTTGTTTCTGTTTTGTTTTTCTGTTTTTTTTTTTTTTTTTTTTTCCTCTTTTGCATTTCATTGTTTTGTTTGTTCATTGATTCTTTATTTGTTTCTATGTTTTTATGGTATTTTTCTTTGTTTTTTTCTTAACTTTCTCTTTGCTATTTCTTTGTCTGTTTTTCGTTTCTTTTTTTCTATTTAGCATTCCTTGCTTTTTTTTTTTTCTCTTTTGTTCCTCCTTTTTCTTTCTATCTTGTTTAGCATTTCTTTCTTTTCCTTCTCTAGCTAACTACTTTCTAATCACTAAATGCCTTAAATGGTAACGTTGATCCTAGACTTTGGATTTTATTTTATTTGTTGAATGGAAGTAAACTTTCTTAATTAATAAACCACAGCTTATGGATCGATGTACTTGTGTTTATTTTCTGTATAAATTGTTACTGAGAAGTTGTTCCTCCTTCCTCAGTCCGGCTCGTATAAGACGTTCCTGGTGCAGGAGGACCTGGTGGTGACGGAGCGAATCGATGACCTCACACCGCTCGGGTATTATATCTATAACCTGTGTGAGGGGAAAGCTACGTACCGCATGCGGCGCCGCTCTGAGCTCATGGGTAAGCGCTGCTGCTCCGTACGCTGTCTGTCTAAGCCATTCTGTGGCATTCCCATGTCGATCGGCGACTAAAGGAGCTTGACAGAAGAAAAAAATACTCTAGCTATCAAAAATACAAGCTATTAAGCAATAACACAAAACAAGGTAAATTAGCACCACCTAGTGGCAGGTCCATTTAAAAAGTGCGACTGATTTCTCTCTTTTGGTTTCGTAAAACCATACATCGGATTTCTGTAACGGAAATGATCCATAAATTAGCGTTATAAGTTTTTGGACATAACTTATGTTATGGCACCACCTACAGGCAGTCACTGTTTTGTCACATATTACGTATCCGAGTGAATTAAAACGTTCCAAAAAGCGCTAAAATCTAATAAAAATAATCGTCACCTTGAGGAGGTCCTGTGAATATCGCAGTACTTTTGCGTATTATGTTTTTTCTTAGTGCACTTCGTAAGTATGTTGTCCTAAATTTATTGGTCGGAGCCCATGTAAATTAATCGAAACTTTCCAAAAAGGACTAAAATATAACGAAAAAAAATAAATACAAATCTAAGCGCTTGTACACTAGTGCCACCTACAGGCAGTCACTGTGTTCTCGCATGTTAAGTATTTTTAGTGCGCTTTGTAAGTATGTTGTGCGTAATGTACTGGTCGGAGCATGTATGAATGAATTCAGATGTTCCAAAAAGCTGTAAAATCTAATACAAATCTTACAACTGTTGCCACCTAGAGGCAGTTCTCTGAATATCGCAGTTATTTTGCTTGTTACGTTTTTTTAATGCACGTCATAAGTATGTAGTCCGAAACTTATTGATCCGAGCCCATGTAAATGAATCAAAGCTTTCTGAAAAGGACTCAAATCTAATAAAAAAAAAAAAACCAAATCTAAGCGGTCGTATGCCAGCGCCACCTAGAGGCAGTCAGTTTTCTCGCGCATTACGGGTTTTTTGTGCACTTTGTAAGATAGTTGTGGTGAATTTACTGGGCAGAGCACTTCCGATTGAATTCAAACGTTCCAGAAAGCGCTACAATCTAATAAAAAACTAGGTGGTTGTACGCCAGCGCCAGCTAAAGGCAGTCCTGTTAATATCTCAGTTCTTTCACATACGACTGGTGTGTCCTTCGTGCCCGATGCTGTGCCCGATGCACTGGTCGAAGCTTTCCAAAAAAATGACTAGAATATCATAAAAATAACACACATAAGGGATTGTGTACTAGCACCACCTACTGGCCGATCTGTTAATAGCGCAGTTTTCTCGTATGTTATGTTTTTTTTGTGTATATGTTCTGTGTTTACTGGTCAGGTCCAATGTGAATGAACCGAAACCTTCCAGTTTCCATTGTAGAACGTAGCATATGATGTACGATTGCGCCCTCTGGTGTTCACAAAGTGCAGTTGACTCTGAGCTGTCTCCTCACAGGCATGCAGAAGCGCTCTGTAGAGGACTGCGTCCAAATCCGCCACTTCGAAAACACCTTCATCACCGAAACCAAGATCTGCCGAGCCTGAGCCAGCGGGGAGTCAGGAGGGAACAGGCAACCCCTCCCCCTTTCACCGCAGGTTCGGGTGGGGTGGGGCAGGGAAAGGCGGGGTAAGGGAATCAGGGCGGGAGTGCTGAGAGGGAAGGGCGTGTCTTAAACCTCCTGCTCTAGTGCTAAGCTTAGGATTTGCGACATTCTCTCTCCCGTTTACAACGTAGTGACGTAGATTTTCCGTAGCCCCCTCGCTCCCGCTTCGTTTTTAACGTTGATTTCTTTGCCTTTTTCTCACGTAACTTGTTCTATTGTTATCTTGTTATTAACGATGTTAAGTGATTCCGCTCTTCTTTAGCTACAGTTCTCTTCCTGTTTGTTTGTTTAGTAATACGTACTGTATGTAGCACTGCTTCCGTAAGAACAGTTCATTTAAATGAGTTACGATGTGTCGGTGGAAGTTACGTTAAGTCTCAATTCACTCCGCCACTTTTTACGAAAAACAGTATCACAAACCTGGAATAACGCTCTAGCTATCAAAAAATGTAAATGAAAACAGAAAAGGTAAATCGGCACCACCTAGTGGCCGGGCTGGTGAATTACCGCGACTTTTCTCTGGCGCAAGTCCAAGCGAATTTCTGATATAAATGAATCTGGAACGCACAATACGAACAGACCAAAACATGGTACACTAGCGCCACCTACTGGAGGTCCTATCGTTTTCTCGCATGTTATGTTTTTTTAGTGAGCTTTGTAAGTATGTTGTGCCGAATTTACTGTTCTGAGCTCATAATAAATAAATAAATAATAATTATTAAAAAATAAATCTAGGAGGTTTTATGCCAGCGCCACCCAGAGGCAGTTACGGTACGTTGTGCCAAATTTATTGGACGGATCCCACATAGATTAATCAAAATATTCCAAAAAGTGCTAAAATCGAATAAAAATAATACAAATCTGTTGCCACCTAGAGGCAGTCCTGTTGATATCACTGTTCTTCCGCACATTACGTGTTTTTAGTGCGCTTCGTAAGTATGTTGTGCTGAGTTTACGGGTCTTGAGCGCATCTGAATGAATTGAAATGTTCCAAAAAGCATAAAATGTAATAAAAATAATACAGTTCTATCGCCACCTAGAGGTAGTCCTGTAAATATTGTACTCCTTTCGCGTATGACGTTTTTTAGTGCGCTCCGTAAGTAAGTTGTGCCGAATTTATTGTTCGGAGCTTGTCTGAATGTATTGAAGCGTTCCAAAAAGCGATAAAATCTAATAAAAACTCGTACAAATCTAAGCGGTTGTACGTCAGCGCCACCTAGAGGCAGTCCTCTTATCGCAGCTCTTGCAGATTACGTTTTTTCTTTAGTGCGCTTCGTATGCAAGTTGTGCTGAATTTACTGTTCGGAGCTCGTGAATAAATTGAAGCTTTTCCAAAAATGCTAAAATCTAAAAAAAAAAAAAAAAAAATGCAATCTATTGCCACCTAGAGGTAGCTTAGTTTGCTTTTTTTTGTGCGCTTAGTAAGTTTGTTGTACCGAATTTACTGGCTCCCACGTAAATTGATCAGAACTTAAAAAAAAAATGCAAATCTAAGCGTTTGTACGCCAGCGCCACCTAGAGGCAGTCCTGTGAATTAGTTTTTTTTTTTGTTTGTTTGTTTTGCTTTTTAAATGCTCGAAAAACCGTTCGTCCTCCTACAAAAGGACGTTCAGAGACGAGGTGCATCGTTGATCAGCCTAAATGTCGCCTGTGGTTACGTTTTCTGTCCTAACGCCTCGACACGTTTAGTAGATTTTCCGAATCCTGTGCTTTAGTGATGATGATAAATACTGAGAATATTTTTGGAAGGCTCCGTAGTTGAACTGATGCTCGGAACGACAATCACGCCCGGAGTCGAGCTCTCCGTCCCGACTTTCTGTTCGTCGACGCAGAAAAGGGGGCGCCAGCGGCCCGGGACCGAACGGAGGCAAAGTGAACTACTGTTTCTGTACAACTGCTGACTGATGATGAGTTTGTGGAAATAAAACCGCATTTCTTTACCTAAACCCACCCGTGTTCGTCTTTGAGTATCCGTGTTAACAGATGACGTCTAAACTCTGAAAACTCCGTCTGCTTCTGCGTTCTGGATTAGTGCAGGAAGCTCTAGTTTGTGTTTTGGGATCTTTGTTTGTGAGGCAGCCTGTTGCTCGTCCTGTACGCTCTGGATGAGCTGTTCTGCCCGGCAACCGAGCTCTGATTGGTCAGCCTCATTTTAACGAAGCAGAAATTTGAACATGCTGTGATTTAAACATTTTAACACTAAAGAGCAGTGTCCCGGTCCGTACGTTTCGGACTCGGTGTGTAGGACGGTGCTAATATACGTGTGATCTTTTACAAAGCTAGCCTTGCACTTTTTAGTCCGGTGTGAAAAGGCCTTAACACAGCAGATGATAATCTGAGTAGTGCGGGGCTGAGAGGGGAGGGTCCGGAAGTCCTGCTGACTTATAAAGAGAGTGAAGGCGACGCTGCAGCACCTCCATGAAGTGCATGACTCCCACTTAGCGCATGTCTGCACTCTGTAGTTCTGTAATGACTGACTGTAGTCCATCATTCTCTACATTTACTCTGCCCTGTGATGGTCAGGACCGCCCCAGATCAGGTACTTTTACATTTACAGCATTTAGCAGACACCCTTATCCAGAGTGACTTACAACTGATACAGTCTTACAATCCAAGCAGCTGTGGGTTAAGGGTCTTGCTCAAGGACCCAACAGTGGCAGCTTGGCAGAGGTGGGATTTGAACCCTGGACCTTCTGGTCCATAGTCCAGTACCTTACCCGCTAAGCTACCACAGTCCAAAGTACTGTTTGGGTGCTGGATCCTTCTCGGCTCTGCACTTCTCAGCCGAGTGTATAAAGGAGCTAATTGATCCTGCACCCCCAGGGATCATCCGATGCCAGCGATGCAGCCATCGGACCCCTCCGAGAGCCTCTAGCTGCTTTCTGCTCTTTAACTTTTCCCTTCTTTTAAATGTTTTCCCATCATTTTTCTTTTCCAACCATACATTTCATTTTATCTTATTTATTTCATTGTAATATTTTGATCCCAATCCAACTCACTGGTTATTCTTACTACAGTGGAACCTCGGAATTCAGATGTAACTGCAGAAGGCAGTTCGAATTCGGATTTTCAGACCCATTCAGGTTTTCCCGATGTTTGTAGTTTCATTTTTCTGTTCGTTGTCCGAGTTGGTCGAATAATGAAAGTGTTCGAATTCTGAGGTAGCACTGCTTTTTTTTATTTATTTTTTATTTTTTTCTTCTAGCGGTGTTGTGAGGTTTTGAGGTTTTTTTTTTATTATATTTAATTTAATTGAATTGTTATTCTATTTAAATTTTATTTGATTTAATGACAATATATTTTATTTTATTTTTTGATGTATTTTTATTCCTAGTTTACCTTAATTTTGTCCTTTTTTTTATTATTTTGCGAGAGGTGATTTTTATTTCATTATATTTTATTGAAATTAATTTTATTTATATGAAATGTAATTTAATTACAATTTATTTTATTGTATTTTATTTTATAATAGTTTGAGTGCTTACTTTCTAGTTTACCTAAAAATTGTTCTTTTTAATTGTTCTGCTAGAGGTGATGAGTTTTATTTGTATTTAATTATTTTATTTATTCTTAATTTGTTTATGAATATTACATAAAATGTAATGCAATTAAATAACAGTATGTAATATTCATAATAAACAAATAAAGAATAAATAAAATAATTAAATAAAAATAAAACTCATCACCTCTAGCAGAATAATTAAAAAGAACAATTTTTAGGTAAACTCAAAATTAAGCAATGCATTATTTTCTTAGAAAAATACAATGAAATAAAAGTAAAAAACTTACGTAATTAATTATTTAACTTTTATTTCATTGTATTTTTATAATAAAATAATGCATTGCTTAATTTTTTGTTTACCTAGAAATGTTTTCTTGTTATTTATATATTCATATGTACACTATGCATTCTTTTTCAATTTTTCCCATTTTATGTTGGGGGGATGTAGTTTTCCCGTCCGTCTGCACTCAACACCCCATAATGAGAAAGTTTAGAATTCGAGTAAGTATTCAGACGCTTTATGTCACTTGAAATTGGAGAAATGTGGACTACAGACTGAAGTGTAGAAATGAATGTGTCAAAAGATGCAACAGATGAAGTCGCTTTAATAAGCTCTGCTGAATTTTATTGGCTCGGTTGTTTAGTATTTAATTATTCTCGGTTCCCTTGTTTACAAGCAGGGAAGCTTGGGCTCGTCTTTCTGGGGCAGCACAAAATGGGTACACAGCATGATTCCAGCCAAACATAAATATTACTTCGTTCACAGTGTAGTTTCCGAGTCGCGCTCGTCTTGCGCCTGCTATTTATTCGTACTGTCCGCGTCGGTGCTGGCAGTGCAGAGTCTTTCGCGTTGCTCGCGGAGATTCACAGTTTCCTCGTCGTGTTCGGAGCAGTTGGAGGACTTGGGTTCGTTGGTGGTGCAGGAGATCCTGCGGTGCAAATGGAAGCCGTCGGGCAGCTCGGGCCGGGACAGGCGGCGCTTGAATTCGTCCGTGGTGAAGTAGTACATGACGGGGTCCAGGCAGGAGTTGAAGCTGGCCAGGCACAGCGTGATGGGGTGGGAGCGCTGGACGGCCCGGACGAACGCGCAGCTCACGAGCATGTCGGATTTGGCCACGAAGTCCAGCGGGAAGGTGATGTGATAGGGCACGAAGCAGACCAGGAAGACCCCGGCGCAGCTCAGGACCATCTTGAGCGCCTTGCGCTTTTCCCCGGCGTCGTGCAGCACGCCGCTGTTCTCGCGCAGGCTCGCCGCCGTCAGCCACGTGCAGGTCAGGACCACGGCCAGAGGTAGGAGGAAGCCGATGGTCTCCGCGAACGTGACCAGCGTGACCCCGCTCGCCAGCGACAGCGACACCATGGGAAGCTCCGAGAAGCAGATCTCCGGCTTTCCCTGCTCGGGGGCGGAGTTTTTCCGGAGCAAGGGGAACGGCAGGCAGGCGACGCAGACCAGGAACCAGCCCAGCGCGCACCAGGTGCGGTCCCGGCGCCGCTTGGAGGCGCTGTATCTCAGCGGCGAGATGATGAGCATGCAGCGCCGGATGCTGATGCACATCAGGAAGTAGATGCTGGCGTACATGTTGACGTACTTCAGGTAGAAGCAGAACATGCACATGACGTGCCCGAACGGCCAGGACTTGTTCAGGTAGTAGTAGATGCGCAGCGGCAAAGAGAGAACCTGGAGCAGGTCGGCGATGGCCAGGTTGATCATGAAGATCACGGCCTTCTTGGTCTCTCTTACGTAGGCGTGGAAGACCCAGAGCGCCAGGACGTTGCTGATCAGCCCCGGCACCAGGATGACCGTGTAGACGATGGCGTAGGTGTAACGCTGGTACTCTTTGATATCGGACAGTAGTAGAGTTTGATTCCCACATCTGAAGTCGCTTCCATTCATCTTCCTCTCATTGGTCCGGATCTGATGAATCCTTATCGGCAGGTCATGACGTCGTCGGACACCCGCGGTTCCACCGGTCCCGAGCACTTTCCGTATCCGATCTGGCGTCGAGCCCTCTCTCGGCGCTGCCCTTTCCAGTCCTGAAAGAGAGAGCGAGTGCCGATTAGGGACGCTCATGCACCGCTGCACGGGCTTTGCATACATGTGCTCCTGGATTAACAGATACGCCTGCCGGAGCTCGTTTGCATCTCCTTTTCATATTTCGAGAGTTAACACACCGCGTGCGCTGCCCAAAATGAGGCACAGTGGATTTTCTGTTTCATGGTTAAACATTACCAGACAGAATCGAGTCAATAAGTAACTTTGCCGAGGTACAGAATGGTCCGTCGGGTTGGATTTGTAGGCCGAAGTGGCTGTAGACGAGTACTTCTCTGATTAAAAACTAATGCTGGAGTAACAGGTTTTATGCCATTTACTTAAGTCAGAATATTAAGGGACATGCTATTAAATCTACTTAAAGTTAAAAAGTCCACGTATGTCCTAAAAAAGCCCTTCTGACTCATTTTTGAAACAGGACGTCCTTTCTGGAGGGGAACTGCATCTACATGAAGATCAACTTGAAATCAAAAACATTTCCAGATGTGAGGAACTCCTATACAAAATACTTTTATATATATTTTAAATATATTATATAATAAATGCTCGTAAACCTCTCCTAACTAGACATTGTAGTATTCAGGAATGCAGTAAATCCTGATCTTTAACCCAGAGGTGGTTCTTACGTATTTTTAGGCATCTGTACATACTGCAGTGAAATCTGTACTTTTTTACACTCTACTTTTTAAAAACAGCCTAGTTACCTGAGCTTGTACGAAAAGTCTTTCTATTACTTTTTAACATTCAGCTTAATGCATTCTACTCCCAACAATAACTGTATGCACTTCAGACTGCTGTCATTAATCAGGCCCTAGAGGTTTATCCACATCCCTGCGACGCTGAGTTCTGTCTCTGCATTGGAAATGAGAGAGAGATTTAAGACTTGAGTAAAGTAGAAAAGAAGAATGGGTGTGTTTTGGCAGTTTTGGACTACAATGCAGTGAGAGTTTCAGAAAGTCGATGATAGTATAGTTTGGGTTAAAGATCAGGATTTACTGCATTACTGAATATTACCATGTGTAGAGATTTAGCAGCATTTATTTGTCTGAAAATGTTTTGATTGTGTTTGTATGGTTTTTGCAGCCGGTTGTCGTAGTTAAACCCTGATGTAGCCTCAGTGTCACCGATCTGTGCCTCTCACCTCCGTAACATGTCCTGCTTCAAAAACAGAGTTGTTAAAGTAATACTTTTTACTTTAAGCACATTTAGTAGCATGTACTCTTCTATTTCCACTTGAGTAAACTATATAAACTTCAGCTTTTACTTGAGTATTTGGCAGATTAGTAGAGCTTATTTCTGCCACCCCTGAGTTAAGCCAAACTAAAGCTACCATCGACCGTCTGAAACACTCTCTCTGCATGTTCGTCCAAACTGCAGCTTCAGCAGATATTTTTTTTTTAGGGTGGTTCTTCTTTTAAACGCGGCCACACTACTTAATTTACAATTGTAGATAGATATCTTATGTTCATGACAGAAAGAGTTCACCATTGCAGGGACATGGATAGAGCTCTAGCGTCTGACTGATAACAGTAAATGAGACACAAACTTGCTGAACTTATAAATGAACATTTAAGTTTTAGTTGCACTTTTTTCAGTCTGTCTTTTTAATGATAAAAAAATGAATTAAGTTTTGTTGCACTGAACAGCAACAGTTTATGATCAGATGGCAGCATGTTCTTGTTTCTGGGGAAAAAGCACTTGTAAAAATAAATATTTTTATTATTATTATTATTCTTCACAGTATGTTTTTGGTTTTAATCCCATTTCCAGTTAAGAGGTGAGTTGTAATGCAGTTGTCTTTTGATATTTGTTTTTAGTCACTCCGATTTATCTCAGAATGGCATTAATCGGTCTACCGCTGGTCTAAAGTGTGTAATGCATTGTGCTGAACTTTAAAAAGGGTTAGAAATACTCTTATACCAGTCCTAAATTAAAAACAAAAATAAATCGATGGATAAAATAGATTCATGAAAGCTAAAGTAACGAGCCGGAGTGTAAAAAGTTTAAAAACGGAGTGGAAAAAGTACAGATACCTTAAACTACTTAAGTACAATAACAAAGTCCTGCTGCATTCTCTCACCTCCGCTCAGACTTCAGTGGGTTCTAAGCAAGAAGCTTGTGACCCTTTTGGATGACCGCATGCTCTGTTCGCACCTCGGCGTGTGGGACTTTCCACGCTCGCAGCTGCCGTGCACTATATTCCTGCAGCAGCGAGCGCTGCACGTGCTGAACAATGTGTGGTTGTGGTTACGAGAACATGTGAAGAGTTACTGTTAGTCAGAATTATTCTCTCCCTCTGTGAAGGAGGTGACTCTCCCCAACACTCACCTGAAGAACGTGGAATCATAACAATAAAACGAAGAAGCAGCTTCGTATCTATAAACAACCATTTCCTTTGTCCTACCAGCTTTCAGATGAATGCTGCACGAGCTGTGAGCTCTCGTGGCCTAATGTAGGGTTAAATAAAAAGCCGATGACGTCGTTCCTGCACCCAACAGCAATCATTCGCTCTCAGTCAAAATGAGTGTCCTAGTTCTGTTGTCTCTCGTGCTGTGTGACAAAAGCTTTTTAATAACTGTGAGTTTTCTGGGGTTAAAAAAAATAATAAAATAAAAATTCTAATATATAAACTTTTCATTGTCTTTTATTTAGTGTAATATTTGAACTCTGATTTGCGTAAAAAATAACCTAATTAGAAATTAAGTTTTTTTTTTATTTTTTATTAAGTAGTACAGAGAGTTTAAAAGAATAACTGGTGTAAAAAAATAAAAAAATAAAAAGAAAATGTGTATTAGTAGTTTGCATAAATACTTAATACTTGCGCAAAATTTAATTTAATGTTATTTATTTTTGTTTTTTTTATCAAAGTGTTTGTACCTGTAACCTGAGAATTTATAAATATTTAAATGGAGCCTAGTTTGGATAAATAATTCCACTAAACAAAAAGGTCGAGTACAATACCATATATATATATATATATATGAATGAGATATGAAAATTTCTAAACTTCAACTTGTGAAAGTAACTCCCCTCCAATGTTGCTTTTAAATTTGAGGTTTAAAATATTTCGATGTATTGTGAGTTTAAGTTTAGTACAGACCATTTTTCTCAGAGCAGCTTTAGAGCCATTAGACCCACAGTTCTAACTGAGCAAGCCTAGGGCGACAGTGGCAAGGAAAATTCCCTAACCATTACAGGGAAGAAAGGTTGGGAGGAACTGAGACTCAAAAAGAGACCCGACCTCCTAAAGTTAACTAATTAAATTTTATAATAATAGTTTAAATAAACAGAAATTATTTATAAAACTGGAGAGAGCATATTTAAGGAAATATAGAAAATAAATTTACATATATTGACTGAAATAAATGAAAGCGAATACAATATTATGAGTATAAAAAACAGAATATAAAACTAGAATAAAAGACAATAGTATATACTGTATAATAAATGCAAATATTAAACTAATAAATATTTAGTCTAGTAACAGTGTTGGTGGCATGGCGTGACCAGATCAATGAGGTTCTGATCTGTTTAAATCCAACACATTAATTAAGATGGCAATAAACCACA
>JAJAGP010006295.1:0-23082 GCA_025084515.1 Ancistrus triradiatus | reverse complement strand
ACAAATGATAACTGATACAGCGCTTTTTATGTTTACTCAAAACACAGCTGGCTGTATTAACATATGCAGCGACATGCTTAAATGAATCTTATTTAAAGTAACTTAATTAACATTTTAGCCATGCTTGTTTCTATTATTCTATATCAGTTAGCTAAGGTTGACAAGCCACATTCTGATGTAGGCTGCATTTCTTGGTTTTAATGTAAAAAAGAATTAAATCGCCATATTGAATAAACGATGTATGTATATGGGGTGTATATGTATGGGGTTACGTTCCGATAAACCCATACTAAGTTGAATGTGTCGTAAACCAAGAAGTTTAATATATCCTGCATAGATCAAACATGCTTAACACACTTAAACTACAGTTGGGGAAAATAATTCACACAAAGCTTATTTTATAATGAAGTGTTGTATATTTCATATAATGTATTGAATAATGTATTGAAAGTGAAAAACAAAAACTAAACCGTTAGTCTGTTGGCACTGCTGCCACATCATACTGTGAATCAATTTCACATGTTACAAACAAAAAATTCAGAAGACAGTTCCTGGTAAATGTGTATTTATACGTATTACTGGATTCCCATCGTGAAGTCGAAAAATCGTATACCGAGGTGCCTCTGCGTGTACGTACTGTAACGTGAGGGCAGCCCCGGTCTGGTCACATGACTACTGCAGAAACTCTATTCTTTAAGTGCTCTGTTTACTTGTTTGGTTAAGAGATGGGTGTGTTGTTGGGAACCTGCTCTGTATAATGATCAGAGCTCTGGTAGAGCTTGAAGAGCTCTCCGTTTGTTTTCTGTGGCTTTAAGTGATCTGTGTTCAAGAAACGGCCTGCTATTAGGACAACAAACATCCCTAAGCTACAGCACTAGTGTCACAGGATGCCGAGAACCCACTCTCCTCGCTCTCTCTTACTGTCTCAGTAGTTTTGGGCTGATCTGGTGTAGAAATAACACTGGAGAGGCAGGACACAGTCCACTGGAGAGGAAGAAAGAGAAGGAGAGAGAGGGAAAGAAAGGGAAACAAATGAGATTTCAATCGGCTTAATCTCCTGCAGTCCTCGAGGTCTCGGGACGGTCGCATTATCACTGGCGTACCGGCGTGCTTGGAGTGATACGCTCCACGTCCTTTATTCACCGCATTCTCCATTCCAGGAGGTCAATTCCTGAGCAAGATAATCCACAAAGCCAAGGAGCTTTGTTCCTTTAATACTCATGCCATATATATATATATATATATATATATATATATATATATATATATATATATATATATATGAGCGTGTGTGTGTGCACATGAAGAAGATTATACGGAAAGGTCAAGTGCATCGATGTTACAAATATAAGAACATAAGAAAACATAAGAAAACATAAGAAAACTTGCGTTTTCTTGCCAATCATATCACAGCCTACCATGATTTCAGAAGCAGATCTCAGACATTCATTTAAAAACATGAGTTACAATGAGCATTGTGGCCTCCTTGTGTTCTGCCAAATATCTACTTATGACACATGAGCCGCATCTTGGAAACAACAATACCTGAGAACCTGGGTTTGAAATCCAGACTGGGCTTGCTACATGCTGATAATGGAGTTTGAGATGGACAGGCATCCCATCCAGAGAGCATCTTTGCCTGTGACTGGGGATTCTGGGGTGGCATATATTTGAAGTAAGAATCTCTGAACAAACCATTAAAGGGATCCCCAGACCACAGTATCTCTACCACTATGCTTTAAAGCCTGCACCAACATGTTGCGAGACCACTTTCACTTGTGCCAAATGAATTCCAAAGCAGGATGTTCTATTCTCATTCTGTATTATCGCCTTTATTTAATTCTATGACTTTTTTATACCATGTGGTTAGTTAAAATTATTAAACTAGAAAGCACTAGTCGAGTTAAGATTTCTATAGCACTTAATTATCTTATAATTCATAAGGCCAATTGAGCAAGCCTAGGGTGAAAGTGGCAAGGAAAGATTCCGTAAACGCTACAAGGAAGAGACCTTGGAAGGACCAAGACTCAAAAAGGGACCCATCTTCTTTGGTGGCTTAGATGATATATGTAAGAATAAACGTCTAATCATTAAAGTAACAGGAATACTAACATTTTAGAGAAAATTAAATATTATGAAGAGTATAATAACATAGAGAATATAAAAGATAGAGCATATAAGACAATAGTAAAGAGAAATATTGAATAGCATAAAAATATAGATATAGGCATGTATTAGTCACACAGGCACTTTAGGATATTGTGTTCTCGGCATTAAAGTCCTGGTGGAGAAAGAGAGTTACTACCCTCTGTGATACAAGTACAGTGGGCTGGAGCTGATGATATAAGAATAGCTTGGGTGGAGCTGAAGCAGATGAACATATTAATGTGTGGGTTTGAGCTGATACCGGAACAAGAGTATGCCTCTAGTTTATATTTGTCTCAATTTGAATGCAATGTTTTTCATACAAATAATGTTTGCATTAAAAACTTGAGTAAAATATTGAATGTTTGTGGAAAAAAAATCAGCATTGACTGTGGTAGTCTAGCATTTAAGGTACTGGACTATGGACCAGAAGGTCCAGGGTTCAAATCCCACCTCTGCCAAACTGCCACTGTTGGGTCCTTGAGGAAGGCCCTTACGCCAATTGCTCTGGGTAAGAGCATTTGATAAATGCTGTAAATGTATTGAGACATTTCAGAATTTACTGGGATTTGGAATGTCCCCCTTTTGCTGTAATAACAGTGTGCACTTGAGCTGGATTAAACATTTGATGCTTCATGTTATCCCAGCATAAATTTACAATACTCCAAAGAACATCTTGTGATGTTACGGTTTGCTTGGTCTTATCTGTTTTCAAGTGCCCCCATGAACGCTCATTAGAGTTTAGGCCAGCTGACATAGGAGGACAAGTCCATGACAGTCAGCAATCTTTGATCTTCTTTGGTTGTCACAATGCTGATGCAAAGTCTGGGGGTATTGGGTCAAAATTCTGCTGCGGTAGGAATCTTTCTCCAGAAAGATTAAAAACACAGCACCTGATTATAAGCGTTGATTAGGTAGACGGAGGTGGACTGGCTCCCTGTTCAGGGATGGTTCCCTGGATGATTGAATCCTCAAGAGAGATGTAGTGGACATTGTTAAATCTCATGTTGCATAAATACACTCGGTCTTATCAGTAATTTCATGCTCCTTGCTCCTTCTTCATCTGGAGCAGTTTGTCAGGTTGCGGATATTGATTTCTATTAAGAGTGGAGAGAGAGCGAGAGAAAGGGAGACAGAGAGTCTACACTGAAGACAGATCTCACAAAAGACAGATGAGGAGAATCTGGACAGGAACAGCAGCATATGAAACTTTGTGTTTCTCTGCATTGATTGGTCTTTGAATTACTAAGACTTTTCTTTTGTTGTTGATGCAACTACACAAAGGTTTGTTCAACTGTGATTCATTTATTTGTATGCCTGGTCAGGTCATAGGGTGTGGGGTCCAGAGTCTATCCCAGTACACAGTGGGCAGAAGTATATCTTAGACAGGGCACCAGGACATCACAGGGCACAGCAGAGGTCATAGTTGCTGGGGGGGTTGATACCCGTGTCTAAACTCCCCTCAGAATCAGTCATGTCTGTGTGACGTCTGACCTGCCAGAAGGTGCCGTTGCACCACCCAAGCACCCTCTTATGTAAGTTTAAAAATAACTTGACACCTGTACGGACCATGCCTGACAAACTGGATATGGCACATATTATACATTTCTACTGGGAAACCTGGGTTGGTTGGAGTATCATCCCCCAGCTCTACTACAGCAGTCTCTGCTGACCCTGCAATGGACTGCCATTTACTCCTGCACCCTGTGTCCTCCAGGAATAGATTCCAGAGCCCACATGACCATGACCAGATAAAATAGGAAGAAACATGGACATAATTAGAAAAAGGTTTATTCCCCAACAGAGAGTATGTGAACCTCTTTGCATTTCTTTGCAAACTTTTTCCATAAGTCTAGAAATCTAGTCTCCAGTCTTTCAGGTATTCACTTGATACATTTTTTAAAAGCTGTGCATTGTTGTAGCTTCAGTTTGTAAGTTGTTCTGGACAAATAAATGACTGTAAATGAATGGACATGCTGGAGATACGTAGTGGATGTTGCACTATATTCACTGTTACATTTACTAAGTCAAATCGGATGTCATTTTTCACTTTTATTTCAGATTGTAAAGACACAGTTGTTTACACTTAAATCTTGCCTGAATTTTAGAAGGTAATTTTAATGTTTTAAATGGGACTTTTGGGCATGTAGAGCACTTTAGGGTCTAAACACCATTAAATAGCATCCAGAGTTTAATCAAATCAACCTTAAGGTCATTACAAACCGAACAAAATGCTGGAAAGCAACAGGAAAAGTGGATGGGTTTTAAATTTTGGGTTCAAAATTCCAAGAACTGGGTACCTGTAAAAAAAAAAAAAATAAATAAATAGATTCCACTTCCTACTAACACATTCTATAAATTCACAGCCATGATTAGCACAAAAATATGTCTGTAGTAAGGAGGCATCTCTCTATAAGGATTGATGAATCATGTGATCATGTGTGTCATCACATAGTTTTGTTTTGATACGTTCAACTACAGCATTAGCGGTAGATGGAAGGTCAAATCTTTCAAGTTTGGCTCCTGTTTGGGAGAAACAAATATTTGTGGAATGTAGATCTGTTGTAATGGAGGTTACACCTCCAACATACTTCTAAAGCACCAGCATGATACTGAGCTTGTATCATGTTCTACCGGCTGTGGTCTGCCAGTGCATATGCTGTGTTAGCTGGGAGACTTAACGCTTAATGTGAACAAAGACCTAATAACACCATACTTATTTTAATTACTACTGGTCATAAATAGCATCTAATGCTGAAATGTTGAACTTGTTGTCCAAAGGGAACGTAATCATTTTTGCATTCAGCTTTTTTCTTCCCCTATTATAAGTTAAAAAACATAAAAATTTATTACTTTCCCTTTGGACAAAATGTTCATTTTTTCAGCAGTAGAGATTACTTACAGTATAACCAGTAGTAATTGAGAGATCTTCGGTGTTCCTAAGTCACTGCTTTAGTATATAAAGACACGTTAAACTTTTTGCTTACAATAGGTTTAAGTGGAAAGAAAAAGGCTTGAAGTTAAAATGGGTACTTTTGAAGTTTACACAGAAAACCAAATTATTTATACATAGACACCAGACACTTTTTTTTTTGCCATTTTGGGATCGATAAGAGCCTGTATCGATGAGCAGAATTGGAATCAGAATCAGAATCGATAAAATGCAAACCCAACCCTAATGTAGATTGAGACATTCTTACTACTTCTTATTTCATGCACCAGGTGTTTTTTACTCCTCTCCTGACTCAGACACAACCATTTGTTTCTGCATGAGATGCATGACCTGGTGGGAAGGCACTGCTGGGCTCAAACTAGGGTCTTAGTCTGTGCTGGCTAATTAATTATTGCACCACCCAAGCAGCTGAATCAGTACTTCTATGGTCACTAGCCAAAAGTCAGCTGTGACTGAAATGTACCCCGTAGTGTTGTCTGTTGGTCACAATTCTGACAAGATTTTCCTGTAGACTTTGACATTTGCCACTGCTGGTAAGACCCATATGACCACATGCTTCGATATTTAAGTTCAGCAACTTCCTTCACACTATGGCCTTTGGCACACGAAAATGCAATCATTCCTTTTTGCCAACTGTTAACATCTGCTTTGCAATCCATTTCCCAGTCATCGAATGAGACACTCACTGCACTGTACCACCTCTTCTCAATCTGAGTCCTGTCACAGACCCAGCAGGTATTTATAGCCCGATCATCCTCGTGGAACACCATCTGCAGGAGCCTGAATTTACTACCGCCTTAACACGCAAGGTGACAATATTTTTGTACGAGGGAGTATATTTAAACGCAAAAAAGCAAAGCATTTCATTTTAACCTTGCTTATCTTAATCAGAGTCACATTGTAAGCCCACACTATGATCAGAGCCTAGACCCTTATGAACTGCCATTTTGAGCAGAGCAGCTTGCTCTTAGCCATTATTTATACTGAAGTATATATGTATATAAAGAACAGTATTTTTAACTAAGAAACATTTTTTTTCCTAAAATTGATATCCGTTGCTCGCTTCACACACTTCTTGTTGTTATGGTAGCAAAGCCTTGTTGGTATGGTAACAAAGCTGCACACATGCAAGTGTATTTGGTTCAGATTACATGTGGTCGGGTAAATGAGGAGTTTTATGTTGTTGACTTTATTGTTCTCCATAGACTGTTGAAAATAGGAACAAACAGAGTGTGGAAGAATATTGGCTTCTTTGTAGTGAAGGTACATCCAGAAAGTGGCATGTGAGAACTGCATGATATAAATAACACGTGTTGTTATTGTTATTGTGTTGCCATGCTGTTGGTGTAATTGCGGGGGAAGTCAGTTGCTCACACAGTGGATGTGAGAGACATTCATTTGGTTTGATATAATATTCAGCGGCTTTATTTATGAGCATTTAACAAGATTCTGAATGACTGAACTTTTAAGGTCACACTGCAGATTATAGGCAATTTCCTGAGGTAACATGGGGGCATTCATTGACAAAAAAAGACACGCACTGACAAAAAATTTTGCACCTAGAAGGAGTTACTGAGATCGAATGAAACTTTGTGTGTGAATGTAATGACGATATATGTGGGTGATTGCAATATTAGAGCGAAAGCATTAGTTTATTGGGAAAAACTGTGCAATTGAAATAAGGCTCTAGTACCCTGTTGAGCTGCCTCTAGCCTGGATTCAAGATGATACGGTTATGCATGGGGGTTATCCAGGGTTCAAATCCCATCTCTGCCAAGCTGCCACTGTTGGGTCCTTGAGCAAGGCCCTTAACCCTTAATTGCTTGGATTGTAAGGTTGTATCAATTGTAAATTGCTCTGAATAAGGGTGTCTGCCAAATGCTGAGAATGTAAATGAATGAATGAATTTAAATGGTTTGGGCCTGTTTTGCTGCATCTGGGCCATCAGTGATATGAGTCAGTTTAAGCGTGTGTGTGTGTGTGTGTGTTTGTGTATATATAGTATTCATATCTGTAGATAGTATACCATACAAATGCATACTTTCATTATTGTTCTTTCCCTATTTATTATTATTTCTTATTTTTAGATTTCCTTATTTTATTTTTACACTACAAGTTGTGCAATTTATGTTAGTGATGTGTAGCATTCAATGTTCCTGTTGCTGTAACGATTCAGTTTCCCTGGGGATTAATAAAGTTCTATCTATCGATCTCATTAGGCAAGACTTAGACAGAGAATGAGTGAATTGCAGATCCAGCAGCAGTTTCATTCAACATCTGTCAGGCTCTGTACTGATTTTCTATTCTCCTGAATAGTATTCATACCCAAAACGCATTTGATTATGCAATAGTGACATCTGGCAGCTTCATGCCAAGTTGACCCTACTACAGTCCGGAGAAACTTGATTAGGAATGGTCTTTTTGGAAGTGTATCAGCCAAGAGACTGCTTTTTTCAGAAGGGTGAAAAGGCTAAGATATGCTAAAGCTCACAAAGATTGGAATGAAGATCAGTGGAAAGAGTATTGTTGAGTGTCGAATCCATGTTGGAAAGTTTTAGATAGAATCGTCAGCAATATTCTATATATGGTCATGATACTATTGGAAAAACAACAAATCTAATGGTGGCCTAAGACTTTTGCACAGTACTGTATATCCATCTGACAGGCTATGGATGTGATGAGTGCCAGAATAGCATCACATACTGAGACTATAGACTCAGAGAGATGATAATTAATCACTCCAGTAATCAATTGTTCCATGAATGCTGTGTACATAGATGTAGAGAGGTTAATTTGTTATGCCATGAATGTAAAGGTCAGTCTGTAACATACAGTCTTTTACCTGCACAACTGAACAGGAAAAGAACAGCAAATTGCTCACTTTTCCTTTTCTGTAATAATGCTATACTAATGCTATACTTAGGGTAGCTAATTAAACAGAGTGATTAAAGGATAACTAAGGGCGTTATCCTTAATGGCACTCTGTTTAATTCATGATGAACCTTTTAGTTTTATGATTCGTATTGCCTTTTAAGAATTCTGAGTTTCAAATGAGCGCAGATTAATCTGTTAGCATTATGCAAACCAGATTAGCATCAGTGTGAAAAGTAAAATTGACAGAGACGCAGCGCTGAGAAGGATTTTGTTGCTTGTTTTTGCGTTTGTATATTGCCTTAAAATGTTCTGTGGTTAAAAGGAATTTAGGAGTTGCCTAATACTGGCTTATTTGATACTTAGAAGCTGCTATGGCTAATTTACACCAGTAAATAACTAGATCGTTAGTTTAGCGTCCATCCACATATGTCAGAGAATCATTTACTTAAGTGTTAGTTGACTGTTACAAAGTACAACTAGGTTGATCATTAGAAATGCTTGGCCAATAGGCACCTCTCCAAACCTCATCCAACACTTTTGGGGTGATTTTGATCAGAACTGTGTGGGCCAGGCATTTTTTCACATCCGTACTCACAATTAAAGATTATTTAGGACATTATCCTTAATGTTACTCTGTTTAATTCGTGTTTAGCCTCACAAGCTTTACTAGGACATCCTCTAAATTACTTTGGTGGTACTTTGTCTAAATAAGGTATATAACAGTGTGTAGTTAATTTTGAAAAGTGGGCAAAAAGAATACAATTACAACAAGTGGGGTCCTGGTTCTTTACCCCTCAAACGAGGAAAACAAATAACTCTGATGGGCATTTGTATGAAGGCGAGAGGACAGCATGTGAGTTAATGTTGGACATTTGTATGATGATCCAGGGTAGTTCTGCCTAGGACAGAACACTGTCTTTTTTGCAGTCTTTCATGTATTGCACATCGTTCTGGCTGTGTGATGTATAATCAATAAAGTAGCCGTGTTTTCAACTGTGTACAAATGTAACTAGAACAAAAGCAATCAAGTTTTTGACAACAATCCAGTCTGACAGTTTAAATGCCATAACCACCACCAGCCATTTCAAGTTTGTTTGTTCACCTAAAGGAATGAATTAAAATGCTATTTATAACACAATCTACAAGTAACATGCTACAAAAGTGTTTACACTGGTGTTACACAATTCATGTGACATACTTGCACAATAAAGCCGAATACAGTATGTCGTTTATTACAAACGTTGTTATGCTGGCTAATTCGTTAGTCTCCGCTAAGAGCTGCATGAGCTGGCTCAATCCCACTTTCTTTTTATTGCACACAGAGTGCACTATGTAGCGTAGGTAACTCTTAACTCAAAGCACGTGTATCTATGTAGGGAGCAGGAAGTCGTTTGAGGTAGAGCATTAAATATGCGTTATTTCAGCAACTGTGTTTCATCATGTTCTGCAAATGATTCCATGAAGTGCATTTTTGATGACCAATAACAAAGTGAAAAATAGCTATACATGTTTCAAAAAAAAAACTAAACAAAACAAAAAAGTCATTTTTCAGTATTCACTGGGGGAGTAGATGATGATTCCTCTGAATATTTAGTGGGGTAAAAAAGTATTTAGTCAGCCACTGATTGTGCAAGTTCTCCTACTTAGAAAGATGAGAGAGGTCTGTAATTTTCATCATAGCTACACTTGAACTATGAGAGACAAAATGAGAAACAAAATCCAGAAAATCACATTGTAGGATTTTTAAAGAATTTAATTGTAAATCATGGTCGAAAATAAGTATTTGGTCACCCACAAACAAGCAAGATTTGTGGCTTTCACAGACCTGTAACTTCTTCTTTAGGAAGCTCTTCTGTCCTCCACTCATTACCTGTATTAATGGCACCTGTTTGACCTCGTTATCTGTATAAAAGACACCTGTCCACAGCCTCAAACAGTCAGACTCCAAACTCAACCATGGCCAAGACCAAAGAGCAGTCGAAGGACACCAGGAAGAAAATTGTAGACCTGCACCAGGCTGGGAAGAGTGAATCTACAATAGGCAAGCAGGTTGGTGTGGAATAAATCACAACCTGTTGAAGCAATTGTAAGAAAATGGAAGACATCATACAAGACCATTGATAATCTCCCTCGATCTGTGGGCTTCACACAAGATCTGATTCCATGGGTCAAAATGACCATGAGAGATGGTTGAGCAAAAATCCCAGAGCAACATGGAGGCACCTGATGAATGACCTGCAGAGAGCTGGGACCAAAGTAACAAAGGGGCTACCATCAGAACACAATTACACTGAGATGGACTCAGATCCTGCAGTGCCAGGCGTGCCCACCTGCTTAAGCCAGTACATGTCCAGAGGCCCCCGTCTGAAGTTTGCCAGAGAGCATATGGATGATCCAGAAGAGGATTGGGAGAATATCATGTGAGAATATCAGATGAAAACCAAAAACAGAAACTTTTTTTGGTAAAAACTCAACTCGTCGTGTTTGGGAAGAAAAGAAGAGAATGCACCTGAGTTGCCACCATACCCAACTGTGAAGCATGAGGGTGGGAAACATCATGCTTTGGGGCTGCTTTTTTTCTGCAAAGGGGACAGGACGACTGATCTGGGTCAAGGGAAGAATGAACGGGGCAGGGTGGCCAGGTATCGTGAGATTTTAAGCCCAAAAACCTCCTTCCATCAGTGACAGCATTGAAGATGGAACGTGACTGGGTCTTCCAACATGACAATGATCCCAAAAACACCGCGCTTGGGGCAACGAAGGAGTGGCTCCGTAAAAAGCATTTCAAGGTCCTGGAGTAGGCCTCGCCAGTCTCCAGGGACCTCAGACACCATAGAAAATGTGTGGAGGGAGGGAGTTGAAAGTCCGTGTTTGCCCCAAAACATCACTGCTCTAGAGGAGAAATCTTGCATGGAGGAATGGGCCCAATCAAAAAACCAGCTAACAGTGTGTGCCAACCTGGTGAAGACCTACAGGAAACATTTGACCTATGTTACAAAAGTATTGAGTTGAACGAAAATTTATTGACCAGACTACTTATTTTCCACCATGATTTACAATTAAATTCTTTAAAAATCCTACAATGTGATTTCCTGGATTTTTTTTCTCATTTTGTCTCTCATAGTTGAAGTGTAGCTATGATGAAAAATTACAGACCTCTCTCATCTTTCTAAGTAGGAGAAACTTGCACAATTCAGTGGCTGACTAAATTACTTTTTTGCCCCACCCCACTGTATATATTATCGTATTATTCTTTGTTTTGTGCTGTATGTACATATCTTGTATTATTACTTTATATGTTTTGTGCAGCACTTTGGCTTCAACTTTACAGTGCTTTTTAAATACATTGACTTACATTTTTACCTACTGAGTGGGCAGTGCCCACCCCGAGCCACCCATAAACAGATCCCTGTTTTAGCATATTAGCTTTGTTATGTATTGCTTGTTTTGTTTCTATTGCACTTGATCACCAGAGCACTACGTCTGAAAACTGTGAGCATTAATATGCATTAACAGGCTCAACAGACTTCTGGCCCCAGGGCTTTCCACCAGATTTTGGGAAACATGACTGCTGCAATTCACTTTCATTCCGCCACAGGAATGTTATGAGCTCAGGACCGCTGTCGAATGATTGTTAAGATCGGGATCTATTAAATGTAGTCTTTGCTCTATCCGATTTCCTGTACAGCATGTCGTTTCTCTTTGCGCATAGATCCGTTATGGATAAATATTTTTCTTTATCTCGTGCTGATTTGAAGTGTCCCAAAGCAGACACGTTAAGAGCCCGAGGTTGAACAACAGCTCTGGGAACAAGGCATCTCTCCTGAGGAACGGCATCTCATTCAGTGAAAACAGAGCAGACAAAGACGCTGCTTTTCACAAAGCCTTTTTGTGCAAAGGGAACAAGATACTGAGGAATTACTTGTCACCCGCTAAATAAATTCTTGATGCTGTGTCAACAATGAGGCGTAGCACAATGAAATCCATAAGCTTAAAATGAACCCGTTTTCTCTCCTCACAAAGGCAGTTTCTCTGAGGATATTGGGAGTCTGGAGCTGCAGAGGAATTGGCAAGCCCCAGTTAATCGTATGCCCGCCACAGTAAATCTCCAACCTTCTCCAGTGTTTGCAGCTGCGTCTCGCTTATCACGGTGGCGGTTTTGGTGGGTTTGCTGAAGCTCTACACACTTAATAGTGAACTGCATGTAATATTTGAAAATCAAAAAGCTGGCAAAATTCACCCACAGGGCTTCAGCTAGACATGTCACGTGAGCATTAGCATAGAAATAAAAAGCTGAGCCTGCCGGAGCTCATTTGGGGCACCTTTGCCATCTATTAACATTCGCTTTTCTCCTTCTTTTTAATAGTCCTTTCTTATTGTTGCCAGTGTATGCACTTTCAACAATGAGGGCCCTGTTGAGAGAACAGACCAAATGCTAAGTAATTGCTTCTTTTGGAGTGAAGAAAAGAGAAAGGGAAAACAGTAGTGAATGTATTAAAAAGGTAAAAACAGTTCAAGTCATGAAAGCTCGTGAAGGCTGACGTCAAACCCATACCATTTCCCCTCATTAAACCGTTAAAATAGTCTCGCAGTCTCGGCGTGCCACTTATCAGACTTGCGTGATGGACGGTCCGTAAAAATGGGGACGCTTTGCACAGAAGCGCTTTTAAAAAGCACCCACTTTATCTCGGCCTGCGTACGAGAGGTCCTTGCTATAAGACGATTAGCGGAGCGTCCTGAAGAGAAGCAGCAAGCAGCAGCTAATGGGAGCATGATGGAGGAAGGCGGTGCAGATGCGCGAACACGCCGGCCTAATGGCTCTCGCTCTAATAAATGGCGGCACCTCCGCAGCAGGTATGCAGCCAAATCGCCTGCTTCGCATCTCAGCAAACCAGGCCATGTCCATGATGAAACGCTCGCAGGTGTGGAGAGTGTTCCACACTGTTGATTACATCAATTATTATTGGTGTCCTATTAGGACCATTCTCATTCTGGTTTTATAGTAATTAATCATGAATGGAATCCGTGGAACTCTGGACAATGTGACCACTACGTCTGGTTTTCTGTTAGTCATGCAATTTGGGCTTAGATGCAAGTTACTGATGAATATAAAACACAGTGCTACCTTGCTTCTTGTTGTTAATTCAATCCAGAAGACTTTGAGAACCAAAAATGGCTCGTACACAGCAAATTGTTCCCATAAGGAATAATGTAAATTGAATCCAGACCCCCAGAAAATCCACACTGTATAAGGCATTATATGCATTAATGGAGTGGCATTGTACAGGTGCTCCCTAATTTATGATGGGGATATGTTCAACAAATCCACAATAAGATAAATGTATCATGGACTGAGGAGTTTAACGAATGTTTGGCAGACTAACCCTAACCCATTGTCTCAATGCAACTATACTACTTCAGACAGACTCATTGGACTCGGCTGGTCTCGACAACAATTCCTGAGTCCACCTTACCCCAAGACAAGATTGAGTCCAAACAAGGTTTTGACCGAGAGGAGACTGAGACCGCTCGTTTATGGTCACGGGACTGCTTTCAAGACAACAATTACCAAACTAGTTGGTACTTAACACCGAGCCAGGGGTGCTGCTATATTAATAATGTATTTATATATTTATTCTTAACGTCTTTAGACCGCTGTTGACCCTCCATCATGCAGAACAGCACTGTGCATTTCTAATAACAGCACACTTTTAGCTCAGCATGAACAAATGCCAATAAAACCGAATCCAGGCGCACTCGGATTGAAGAAAGATAACAATGAAAAATGGTGTGTTTTCAAACCGGGAGCATGTCCCATGAATCTAATGCATGAATCTAATGAAACAATGGCTGAGCTAAGCCGGAGCAGAGCAGACTCTGGGTTCAACCCACAGAAATTCCTTAAAGAAGAAACACACGGGCTGCCCATAAAGATCATAAGTGGCATGGCTTTAGATTGGGTGCTTGTTTCTGTATTTGCAGTGCCTCTTGGATGAGGCAATACATATTCAGACTTTCTTGCGTGGGCTGAGTGTCTTTACACAGTATGCACACAAAAACTACAATCAGTCTGATTTGCACAGTTGATTATTCAATTACTTGTGTAAACAGTGAGAAACAATATTGCATGTGCGGAATTAATTTATGAGTAAGTGTTTTGATGCTGCAACACTAAACAGAAGGATGATTACACCCCAAGCACCGAACTTTCTGGTAATGCAACATTTCCTTGTTGTTTTTATACAGGTATTGCGTCGGCATTAAGTTCTGTGACGCAGGACATTGACAGAAATCTAGACACAGAGCAGTGCTGTTACAGGAAGTTAATCAAAATCTTCCTGGAAGTATAGAAATAGAAAGTACAGTGCATCAGTTGTGTATTAACGGTGTATTAATGAAAGCCATTAGCAGAATTTAACCTGAAGTTTTTCACATTTTAGAAAGTTTTGCAAGTATATTAAAATGGAAAAACTAAAATTCAGTATGGACATAAATATTTAGACTCCTTGATATGACACTTGAAATGTATCTCTGGGTCTCCCATTTCTCTTGATCATCTTTTAGAGTTTCTGCGCATTCTTTGGAGTCCAGTGGTAAATTCAGTTGATTAGACATGATTTGGAAAGACACACACCTCTCTATATAAAGTCTCCCAGCTAACAATGCATATCCGAGCAAAAACCAAGCCATGAGGGGGAAAGAACCGCCTGTGGAGCTCAGAGAGGATTGTGTGGAGATTTGGAGAAGGCTAAAAAAAATTCTGCTGCACTGAAAGTTCCCAAGAGCACAGTGGCCTCCATAATTCTTCAATGGAAGAAGTTTGGAACAATCAGGACTCCTAGAGCTGGCCGCCCCACCAAACTAAGTAATCAGGGGAGAAGGGCCTTGATAAAAGAGGTGACCAAACTTCCAGAAGGTCAACCTTCACTGCACCACTCTGGGCTACACCAGTCTGGGGGGCCAGACAAAAGCCTGTCCTCAGTAAAAGACACATGAAAGCCCGCCTGGAGTTTTAGGTGCTTTTTATTTTTTTTGCAAACCCCAGACGGCTTTTATGTGTCTTTTACTGAGGAGAGGAGTCTGTCTAGCAACGCTGCCATAAAGCCCAGAATCTACAGGCACTTCTTTCCTCCTCATGGCTTGGTTTTTGCTCTGATATGCATTCTTAGCTGTGAGACCTTATACAGTGGTGCTTGAAAGTTTGTGAACCCTTTAGAATTTTCTATATATTCATAAATATGACCTAAAGCATCATCAGATTTTCACACAAGTCCTAAAAGTAGATAAAGAGAACCCAGTTAAACAAATGAGACCAAAAATATTATACTTGGTCATTTATTTACTGATGAAAATGATCCAATATTACATATTAGTGAGTGGCAAAAGTATGTGAATCTCTCAGATTAGCAGTTAATTTGAAGGTGAAATTAAAGTCAGGTGTTTTCAATCAATGGGATGACAATCAGGTGTGAGGGGGCACCCTGTTTTATTTAAAGAACAGGGATCTATCAAAGTTTGCTCTTCATAACACATGTTTGTGGAAGTGGATCATGGCATCATGGAGATTTCTGAAGACCTCAGAAAAAGAGTTGTTGATGCTGATCAGGCTGGAAAAGGTTACAAAACCATCTCTAAAGAGTATGGACTCCACCAATCCACAGTCAGACAGATTGTGTACAAATGGAGGAAATTCAAGACCATTGTTACCCTCCACAGGAGTGGTCGACCAACAAAGATCACTCCAAGAGCAAGGCGTGTTTTGTTGTATAGTTGGTGAGGACACAAAGGACCCCAGAGTAACTTCTAAGCAACTGAAGGCCTCTCTCACACTGGCTATTGTTATGTTCATGAGTCCACCATCAGAAGAACACTGAACAACAATGGTGTGCATTGCAGGGTTGCAAGGAGGAAAGCCACTGCTCTCCAAAGAAAACATTGCTGCAGTTTTCTAAAGATCACGTGAACAAGCCAGAAGGCTATTGGAAGAATGTTTTTTTCTTTTTTGGTTCAAAATAAAAGTGTTATGTTTGGAGAATGGAAAAACCCTGCATTCCAGCATAAGAATCTTATCCCATCTGTGAAACATGGTGGTGTAGTATCATGGTTTGGGCCTGTTTTGCTGCATCTGGGCCAGGATGGCTTGCCATCATTGATGGTGGAACAATGAATTCTGGAATTATATCAGAGAATTCTAAAGGAAAATGTCAGGACATCTGTCCATGAACTGAATCTCAACAGAAGGTGGGTCATGCAGCAAGACACCGACCCTAAGCACACAAGTCGTTCTACCAAAGAATGGTTAAAGAAGAATAAAGTTCATGTTTTGGAATGCCAAGTCAAAGTCCTGACCTTAATCCAATCGAAATGTTGTGGAAGGACCTGAAGCGAGCAGCTAATGAGGAATGGGCTAAAAATTCCTCCAAGCCAGTGTGCAGGACTGATCAACAGCTACAGGAAACGTTTAGTTGCAGTTATTGCTGCACAGGGGGTCACACCAGATACTGAAAGCAAAGGTTCACATACTTTTGCCACTCACTAATATGTAATATTAGACCATTTTCTTCAATAAATAAATGACCAAGTATAATATTTGTCTCATTTGTTTAACTGGGTTCTCTTTATCTACTTTTAGAACTTGTATGAAAATCTGATGGTGTTTTATGTCATATTTATGCAGAAATATAGAAAATTCTAAAGGGTTCACAAACTTTCAAGCACCACTGTATAGACAGGTGTGTGTTTTTCTAAATCATGTCCAGTCACCTGCGTATTTACCGAATGTACAAGCTACACAGCCATTTGTCTTGCTATATTCATCAAACAGCAATAAAAATACATCGCTCACATTGACCTCCACTTTATGGGACCTCCACAGCAAATATGAATGGGGTGCAATCTGTACAGGTACCAACAAAGGCTACAAGTGTGATTGATAGAAAGCATCATTAGTAAGGTGTAGGAGTGTAGTCACACTTGGCAGGATTGGTTCGATTAAAATAAACCCTGTTGTGAATGCTCTGCTGGTGAGGTTTATTTGAACAAGTGTGAACTCTGCCATCTGCGTCCTAAGAACATGGAGCGAGATTCCCCATAACAGGTGGTTTATGGTCCACTTCCAAACGAACTCTGGTGCAATTCATTTGATGTATGAACACAACGTAGACCAAAGGCGCATAAATGAGTGCAGGGGTGATGTTACAAGAACCCTTAAACACATAATTCAGCACTCGACCAATTCGTCACTCGTCCAGTTGTCCTCAATGAATCTGAATCACTGAATCGACTGAAATGCGTCTTACAACTTGACTCAAAGTTAAAGCAGGTGTGCCGAGTACGGGCAAACTTCAGGAACTAAAGATGAGACAAATTTTTTCTTTTGTGTATGGACGAATTAAACCGTAGGAGATATTCGCAATTTATCAGCTGGTTAAAATATTAGCACATGTTAGGCAACACATGGTGGCTCGGTGGATAGCACCATCGCCTCATAGCAAGAATGGTCTGGGTATTTTCTGTGTGGAGTCTGCATGTCCTCCCCGTGTCCACGTGGGTTTACTCTTTGTAATCTGGTTTCCTCCTACAGTTCAAGGACCTGCATTAGGTTAATTGATTACGCTAAATGGCCTGACATGAGTGTATATATGACTAGTCTCAATGTAACCATGTGTCTGTTGCTGAAATGGCCATTCATGCTGATAGCGACGTTAAATAAAACTAAATAAACAAACAAACCGACCAGTACATGTTAAGAAATCCTATAAGCGAGTTTAGCCCATCAGTATGTGACCAAATTGTGTAAGCGCTAAAAGAGCCAGGACTAAAAACGTGACACTATTTTCACTTTTGTGATCTGCTACAAGTATAAACACACACAGATCCGATTTTATGCAAGAAAAAAAACTGATGGTATTTTTAAAGTAGTGGGACCTTCACACCAAGTCCGATGCATTTTTTTTTTTGGTCTAAACACTCGGAAAACTCCCTGTCCGCTTCTGCTTTCTTTAATTTTCCTTCTCTTAATGCGTCACAGAGATTTCTTTTATTCTTAAAAAAAAAACAAAGACACGAGCGAGTGCAGGAAGCTATAGTTTGTGTTTTTGTGGCCATGAACTGATTAGAATCCACTTGACGGTTCCATACAGTCAGTCACTGTGAGGTTTATCACCATCATTCCCCTCCTTTCAGCTCTATTCTGCCAGATGTTTCCTTTAATATCCATGTTTTTATAGTCAGCGTGTTGCTTGTCCTATAAGCTCTTGTGCTCTGTTGCTACCAGGATGAGCTGTTCTGCCTGATGATGGAGCTCTGATTGTAATGCATCTGAAACAACGTGTGAAGGCCGGCATTAATATACGTGTGTTCTTTTTCAAAACTTGACGTACGTAAAAATCGGACTCGGTGTGAAAAGGTCTTAAGTGTGATTAGGTGTGATTATGCCACTGCTTTAAGGCCGAGTCTACACGAGTACAGGCAGCCGCCGAAACCTCAAACCTTCTCACTGTCATTTGGAAGTGGCTGCTGTTCATCAACCGGCAGTTAAAATGGTGTTAAAATATCAAGGAAGTATTTTCCTCCCAGATGACCATCTGAGATCACGTCTATGATGTAGAGTGCTGTTCCATACCTGGACTCCCTGTGTTATTTCCTTACCCCTTGCCATCTAGGTAACTGCCTTCCGCCTGGCAGTGAAAGAAAATGGGCTTTTGTCCAGCTGACCCATCATTTCCGCATCTCTAGCCCTGACAAACTGATGCACCTGGTTATTTTTCCAGTCACTCTTGCCTGCTTCGCATGCTGAACCGTCAAAGGGAGGGGCGGGCTGAGCACCTGTAAGTGCGGTCCTCATGACGGATTGGCAACGTGACATTACCGCCCGTGCGCTCTGAAAAATGCAGTGCAATCCAGCGTGGGAGAACGACCTTACATACTGCGCCGTGTAACCGACCTGCCCAAAGCCACGTGTGCAGTGAGATAAGAACGAACAGCCTCTTCCTTCCTCAATTTGAATGCCTTTCAAGCCTATCTGTAGCTCCGGAACGGGATGCTATCACCGTCCTCTGCTCTAAACGTGGGCTTGTTTTGCAAATCTTAATTGGCTTTTGCCAGATATAAAAATAGCAGGGCTGTGCTGATTCTTTTATGTCCCTTATTAAAAAGAGCAAGTCAACAGATGCGCGTACACGTGCCGAGCCTGGTGCAGGGGCCCTTTTATTGTGACTGCAATGATAAAACATATAATTAGGTTGTCAGTGTTGGACTGTAATTCTGGACACTCTATTGCATTCTAATGAAGCATTTGTTTGCTGTAAGAATCCGTGCCTTTTAGGCTCTGTCGTTATTAGATGGGTGAGTAATTTCTAGTGGACATGGGTAATTTAATAATTCATGCCTTCCATTCCGCGGCCCCTCCCCCACATCCTGTCTGTAATTGGCTGAGTTGTTCAGTATAATAGTGTTACCAGCAATAGACTGAACTTACAGCAGAAGGTTAAACAATGCAGACAGGATAATGCCTGTTTTACTCAGTAATCCAATCAGCAGTCTAGGTTAGTGCACTTTATTTACGTTACATTTAGCAGACGTTCTTGTACAGAGCGACTTACAACTGATACAGTCTTACAATCCAAGCACATGTCTGTTAGGGCATTGTTCAATGACCCAACAGTGGCAGGTTAGCAGAGGTGGGTTTTGAATCCTGGACCTTCTGGTCAACAGGCAGTACTTTAACTGCCATGCTGACACAGTCCCAGGAAAAAAAAAAACACACACACAATTCAGGGGTGTGTTTCATTTTCACTTATGTCATTTAGCAGACGCTCTTATCCAGAGCGACTTACAGTTGATACAGTATTACAATTCAAGCCATTGAGGGTTAAGGGCCTTACATAAGGACCCAACAGTGACAGCTTGGCAGAGGTGGGATTTGAATTCTGGATCTTCTGGTCCATAGTCCAGTATATTAACCACTAGGCCACTACAGCACCCACAACAGTATCGCACAGTCCAGGGTGATTGTAGATAACGTGTCATACTGGTGCGTACTGAGAATTTAAAGGGGCACAGCTGTACAAATATATATATTTGTTATATATTTATCAGCATCAATGGCACACACTCGAGTCAGGGCAATTTTAGCGTAATCAATTAACCTAATTCATTTCTTTGTACTCTGGGAGGAAGCCAAAGTAAACCCACATGCACATGGGGAGGACCTAGGCCGCTCCACCCTGGGAATGATCCCAGGACCTTCTTGCTGTGAGGCAACTATGCTACCCACTGTGCCACCCTGTTGTTGTTAAGACCACATTTGTACCACTAGTGATCTCATACTTTTGTACATGGTAAAAAAGCTACCTACACCATTCCTTCAAGCATTAATCAGCCGCTGTTTAGACCTCATGCACTCCAATAACTGCACCTCACCTTATATCAAATGGCCCAATCTCTCCGAGTGGGTGATATGCTATATTCAATCTCCTGCTGAAGAGTAATATCCAAACTGGTGAAAAAAATGGATGCAGTTTAAAAAAAAGCACAAGCAAATGAATACAAATGACAGCTCAGGAAGCATGCAGAGCCGTAAATCAGCTATGGATTAATATTGGATACAGGTTCCTGCTTCTCTCATTAAGTTAGAGAGGCTTGAAGTGAGGGCCATTATGATAACAAACTCAGCGCTCCCCTTGCAAAGTTAATCATACACTCTGTCAGTGTCAGCCAGGTCGAATGGATCGGGAGGAGCTTCTATAATTCTGTACCAAAGATGGAATAAGGTGGAAGGACTTAAGGGCACAGAGCTTGAACAGTCCTTGCTGCGTTTCTTTTAAAACCATGCTGCCTTCCATGGAGGATTTTAAGAGAACACTTAAGAGGGAACCAACATTCAGCTTCAGTAGCTTAACTGCTGATTGAACAAAAGTCCCAGATGGAAGTGTTTTATCTTTAGGATAACCCCAAGCTGTTTTATGGCTTTACATTAGATTTTCTAGCTACTAATCAACTTAAAATTGATGCAGAATACACAATGATTAGCTTATCACATTTACATTTACATTCACATTTACAGCATTTAGCAGACGCCCTTATCCAGAGTGACTTACAAGTTATACAGTCTTACAATCCAAGCAATTGTGGGTTAAGGGTCTTGCTCAAGGACCCTACAGTGGCAGCTTGGCAGAGGTGGGATTTGAACCCTGGACCTTCTGGTCCATAGTCCATTACCTTATCCACTAGGCTACCACAGTCCCCTTTCTTATCTACCTTTCTGATTTAATATACACTCACTGGCAACTTAAATACACTTGTTTAACTGCTTGTTAGCGCAAATATCTAATCAGCCAATCATATGTCAGCAACACGACACATTTAGGTATGTAGACATAACCAAGACGACCTGCTGAACTTCAAACCGAGAATCAGAATGGGGAACAAATGTGATTTAAGTGAGTTTGAACATGGCATGGTTGTTGGTGCTGTACTGGGATTTTCACGCACAGCCATCTCTACGGTTTATAGAGAAAATATCCAGTGAGGGAAGTTCAGAGGAGAATGGAAAGACTGGTTTGAGCCGATAGAAAAGCAAGAGTAACTCAAATAACCAACAAGGTATACAGAAGCGCTCTCTCAACACACAATACGTCAATCCTTAAAGCAGATGGGCTACAGCGGCAGAACACCACACCATCCTAGTTGACCATCTCCTGATGGATACTTCCAGCAGGATGATGCACCATGTCACAAAGCTCAAATCTTCTTAAACTGGTTTCTTAAATATGACACTGAGTTCACTGTAGTCAAATGGCCTCAACAGTCATCAGGTCTCAATCCCAATCTCAGAGGATGTTCCCAGCACCTTATTGAATCTGTGCCACAAAGAATTAAGGCAGTTCTGAAGGGCAAAGGGGGTACAATCCAATACAGGTAAGATGTATCTAATCACGTAGCCAGTGAGTATGTTTATACTATGTATAAGAATTTGTTGTTTAGGGTGGGACCCAAAACTCTGAGACTGCTGGTGAAAATACCTCTATGCTGCATTTTTCTCAAATGTAATACAGCATTTTCAATTACAAATGCAACTCAAAACTAGAGATGCACCGATCGGTTGGCAGTGACTGGCCGATTAGACTCATATAACCAATTCTGTGCCAGTAACATTTAGCCACACTTGCGCACTGTCACGCCCACCGGCCGCCCGGCTCGCTGCACCTATTAATCACACACACCTGTCCTTCATTTCCCTCGTCATTTCCCTCACTATTTAACCCTCACTCTGTTCTCACTCCTCGTGGATTCACGATGTCCCTACCTCGTCTCACCTATCCGTCCCTGTCTTTTGTTATAAATAAAACCACCTTACCTGCCAGTGGCCTGCGTATGTCTCCTGCTTCCGTTCCGTCGCCCGGCGTGACAGTTGAATCCAACGTTATGGAGACAGCGGCTACTGGCTCTGGCCGCGAGCCCGCCGAAGGACGGTGGCTCGCCGACTTCCGTGCCCGGCTTGGGGAGGCGGCTCAGAACGCGGTGGCCGTTCCCGTGGATTTCGACGCGCTTACCCGCTTGCTCAACAGGATCGTCCTGTGTCTAACAAAGCCGCTGCCGCCTCCCGCCGCCGCGGACCTCACCGCCTCCGTTCAGCCTATCCTCCGCGACTCCGATCACCAGCCTCCCGTCGGCGACCCCGCTCGCCGGTCTACCCTCGGCGACCCTCGCTCGCCAGCGTCTGGCCGGCACCCGCGCTCGCCAGCATCCGGCCAGCACCCGCGCTCGCCAGTCTTCCCTCCACGACTCCGCTCGCCGGCTTCCGTTTGGCTCCCCCGCTCGCCAGCTTCCGGCCGGCGTTTTTGCTTGCCAGCCGCCCGACTGCTGCCAGCCTCTTCCAGGGATTCGCCCGGCGAGAAATCCCCCGGACTCGGAACCACGCACGGGGACTGCTCGTTGGAGTCCTAGCTCCGGCCCGGACTCCATGGGGGGGGCTCTGTCACGCCCACCGGCCGCCCGGCTCGCTGCACCTATTAATCACACGCACCTGTCCTTCATTTCCCTCGTCATTTCCCTCACTATTTAACCCTCACTCTGTTCTCACTCCGGCCGGCACCCTCGCTCGCCCG
>JAJAGP010006294.1:0-23089 GCA_025084515.1 Ancistrus triradiatus | reverse complement strand
TAGCCTTCTGGCTTGTTCATGTGATGCAGACGAGCAGCAATGTTCTTTTTGGAGAACAGTGGCTTTCTCTTTGCAACCCTGTCATGCACATAATTGTTGTTCAATGTTCTTCTCATGTTGGACTCATGAACATTAATATTAACCAACGTGAGAGAGGCCTTCAGTTGCTTAGGAGTTACCCTGGGGTCCTTTGTGACCTCGCCAACTATTACACGCCTTGCTCTTGGAGTGATCTTTGTTGGTCGACCACTCCTGGGGAGAGTAACAATGGTCTTGAATTTCCTCCATTTGTACACAATCTGTCTGACTGTGAATTGGTGGAGTCCAAACTTTTTAGAGATGGTGTTGTAACCTTTTCCAGCCTGATGAGCGTCAACAACTCTTCTTCTGAGGTCCTCAGAAGTCTCCTTTGTTCGTGCCACGATACACTTCACAAACGTGTTGTGAAGAGCAGACTTTGATAGATCCCTGTTCTTTAAATAAAACAGGGTGCCCACTCGCACCTGATTGTCATCCCATTGATTTAAAACACCTGACTCTAATTACACTCAAATTAACTGCTAATCCTAGAGGTTCACATACTTTTGCCACTCACTAATATGTAATATTGGATCATTTTCCTCAATAAAAATTGACCAAGTATAATATTTTTGTCCCATTTTTTAACTGGGTTCTCTTTATCTACTTGTAGGACTTGTGTGAAAATCTGATGATATTTTAGGTCATATGTATGCAGAAATATAGAAAATTCTAAAGGGTTCACAAACTTTCAAGCATCTTCTAGGTTTTTCATCCACAATAGTCTCTAGAGTTTATTCAGAACATTTCAGTAACGAAAAACATCTAGTGAGTGGCAGTTTTGTGGACGGAAATGCCTTGTTGATGAAAGAGATCAACAAATAATGGCCAAACTGGTTTGAGCTGACAGAAAGGCTACGGTAATTCATACCCACATTGTACAATTGTGGTGAGCAGAAAAGCATCTCAAGAACAGAAAGCTGAGGCTTCTGTGGGCACAGGTTTATCAAAACTGGACAGCTGGAGACTCAAAAAGTTGCTTGGTCTGATGAATCTCCATTTCTGCTGAGGTGCATGGATGGTATGGTCAGAATATGGCATCAACAGTCCAAGGTGGAGGTGGTATATGATGTGGGGAATGTTTTCTTGGCACAGATTGTGCCTGTGAATACTAGTCAATCATTGCTCGAGTACCAAAGCATATTTGAATATGGTTGATGTGCGTCCGTTCATATCCAAAATTCACCAATCTTCTGGCAATTTCCAGCATGATAACATTATTGTGCCTTAAAACTAATTCTATTCTTCAGGCTTATTCAGTAGACCTTTGTAGTACAGGGGAGGTCACCAGTGCCTCCTTTCAGCCATTGAAACATGTGTTGAGACAGTGCATGGGAAGAATCAGGCAAAGCAGATGAGACAACTGCAAGAAAGAGCGTTTAACTTACTGATTTAACTACAGTATTGTTCTGTCTACTGTATGTCACTGAGGCTGAACATTCTGGGCACAGCCATTTGTGAAATTGCAAACAGATTTTCAAAGTGAAATCTTGATCTGATGAAGGCCGTAACTTGCCTTCTCCCTCAATCTAGCTCTCTTCAGGATTTTGCACTTCTGAACCCCCTGTGGCAGACACAAAAGTTAGTGTTAGTCTGAGATGTGAAATTCTTGTAACAAGACCCATGTTGCTCAAGAAATTAAACACAGAGGTGAATTTCTTGAGTGTATGTACACAAGTTTTGTGAATGCAAATATTATTGTGAGTGCAGCCAGAACTGGTACGGAAGAACATCTTCGCTTTAGTAACTGGTGCTGGAAGAAGGGCTTGGAGAGAAAATGGAATATGTAGTTTGTTAAGAACACAGAATCTATTAAAAGCACCTTGTGAACGAAGTAAAAGACCTAGATTGTAAGACTCCAAGTTCACTCAGATACTGTGGGGCCAGGCCTTGTAGAGCTTCATATGTTACAAGAAGTCTTTTGTAGTCAATGCAGAATCTAACTGGTAACCACTGGAGAGCCGACAGAACAGGACTGATATGATCACATTTTCTAGTTCTACTTAACACTCAAGCTGCTGCATTCTGAGATAATTGGAGTTTATTTATAGTTTTACTAGAGTATCCAGTAACTAGAGTGTTAGAGTAATCAAAACTTGAGGTTATAAATGCATGAGCCAGTTTCTCAGCATCTGTAAAAGAGAGTACATTTCTAAGTTTAGCAATATTTCATAGTGAAAGTTTTTTACAAATGGACTACGCATTACCAAACAGCCACTGAGGTTTAGAATAGATGTAGATAAACTGTCTCTTGCAGCTTTGGGTTCAACTAATAAGACATCCAATATTTTATTTCCTTTACACAATCTCAGTTTTAGGGAAGTTCTATTTTCAGCAAATTATACTTTTTTATTGTTTTAAAGTTTATTGAAATCTGCTGGTATGCTTTTTATCTACAGTGAATTTAACAGTGTTGAAATAAAGGTAATTCCTGGAGTCAGTACCATTGGCTGGGTCTCAAATCAAACTCTTGTACTACGCATTTTGAGACTCAATCAAAGATCAACCAGACAGCATATTTTCTTAAATACATAAGTAAAAGACAGAAGTGCCATAGCTTTTTAGTCAACTTTTTCATGAAGACCCCTTGTGACAAGATTCATCTGCACTGTAGTTGGTTATACCAGGGTTCCAATATTTTTTTGGTGAGTTCTGAGCTGAGAGCAGTGCTGGACTTCTGAATTTGAAGAGACTGAGCCTGAGGTACTTTGTCTTCTGCAGTTAGTTTCTGTGGCTGACCATTTCATTTCTTGTCCTCAACTTTGCTTGTTTGTTTGTGCTTGTACAAAAGAGCTTGGAGTGTTAAACTGCTACAATCTACCACAGTCTTGCCTTTTTAGGATGGTTGTTTCCTCCCCTACCTTAATTACCTCTACACCGCTAATCAGTTTAAATAAATCTACACATAATGTCATTGATTGGTAACAACTGGTGGTTAGATTTACTTAATCAATCTATTCTTTTTTGCAAATGTTGTACAAAATATGTACATAGCAAATATGTTCACAGTGGTTCTTGAAAGTTTGTGAACCCTTTATAATTCTTTATATTTATGCATATGAACCAATTCTTAAAAGTAGATCCCCTGTTAAATAAATTTAACAAAAACATACTTGGTCATATATTTATTGAAAATAAAGACCCAATATTGCATATCTGTGAGTGGCAAAAGAAGTATGTGAACCTTTGCTGTGTGTACATGAACCCTTGTGCAGCCACAACTACAACTAAATGTTTCCAGTAAATATTGATCAGTCCTGCACATTGGTTAAAAGTAATCATAGCCCATTCCTCCATACAGAACAGCTTTAGCTCTGGGATGTTAGTGGGTTTCTGCACATGAACAGGACTTTGACTTTTCCACATTAACTAGTCCTCGTTAACCATTATTTGGTTGCACAACTTGTGTGCTTAGGATCATTGTCTTGCTACATGACCCACTTTCTATTGATATTCAGTACATGGACTTATGTTCCGACATTTGTCTTTAGAATTTGCTGGTATAAGTGAGAGTTCGTTGGTCCATCAGTCATGGCAAGCCATATTCTTTAGCTGTATTTTGTTCTCCTCCATCCACAAAACATTTACAGGTAACAGTGGTGTTGAAGTTCCTTCATTTCTACACAGTATGTCTGACTGCAGGTTGGTGTAGAGTCTAAATTTTTAGAGAGAGTTTTGTAACCTTTTTAAGTCTGATGATCATCAGAAACCATTTTCTAAGCTCCTCAGAAATCTCCTTTTGTTCGTGTCACAAGATGCTTCCACCAATGTGTTGTAACGAAAGGCCTTTGATAGATCCCTGTTCTTCAAATACTACAGGGTCCCACTCACAACTGATTGTCATGAATTACACCTGACTCTAATTTCACCTTCAAAAATGGTAACTCCTGAGAGTCACATACTTTTGCTACTCAAATATATATCATAATGGCTCATTTCTCTCAATAAATCTATGAACAGGTATAATATTTTTTATCTCATTTGATTAACTGTGTTTGCTATACCTATTTTTAGAACTTTTGATGTAGAGATTTAATGCCATTTTAGGTCATTTCTGTAGAGATATAGACAATTGTAAACTTTCACAAACTTTGAAGCACTGCTGTATGATGGATTGAATTATTAAAAATTTCTCATCTGACTCCATTGCAGCACTGGTTGGAGTTTACCAAGTCAATTGCCAAGCAAATGAAATGTAAGTATTTTCAGTTAGTGTCTTTTCAGGAATTTTCATAATATAACCTAATCTTTATGGTATCTGTTATTAACCATTGTAGTAGTGCTGGGTGGTATACCGGTTCAACCGATACATACACCACAACCTAGAAACAGTCTGTTAACAGCGGGGAAAGGCTCCATCAGATTTATAGAACAGAACACAGAAATGGATTACAAAGGAAAATGAGATCGGAGATGCAAAAGAAGAACCACAATATGAAGGCAGTAGCTCTGGAGACTGATTCAGAGCAATTATTAACCCACTTAAATTGGGGTATGTCTTACCGGAGCGAACCCTATAGTAATCAAAGCCTTCATATCCTATATACAATGGATATATATTCTGGATATATATACCGATTCTGTCGCGGTCACCCATACCTGAACAGCATAGTGCTTTTACCAACAGTGATTTTATTAACTAATAATAATTATACTAATACTACTACTAATAATTATTATTATTATTATAAAATATTACTAATAATTCGTTTCAGGTGTGTAAAGTTTCGGCCACTTGAGGGTAATGTTTTTAGAGACCTGTTAAAGGGTTTGTTTGCTGAGAAGATGGAAACGTTATTGGTTTTATTGGCATGGAAGCGCTGTTTTGGATTACATATATATATATATATATATATATATATATATATATATATATATATATATATATATATAATAATATATATATATATATACAGATTTACACAGTGAGGCAAAAAAAAGTATTTAGTCAGCCACTGATTGTGCAATTTCTGCTACTTAGAAAGATGAGAGAGGTCTGTAATTTTCATGTAGGTACACTTCAACTATGAAACACACAAAAAACAAAAATTCAGGAAATCACATTGTAGGATTTTTAAAGAATTTAATTGTAAATTATGGTGGGAAATAAATGTTTGGTCAATCACAAAACTCAACTCGGTACTTTGTAACATAACCTTTGTTGGCAATGACAGAAGTCAAATGTTTCCTGTAAGTCTTCACCAGGTTTGCACAAACTGTAGCTGGTATTTTAGCCAATTTCTCCATGCAGATCTTCTCTAGAGCAGTGATGTTTTGGGGCTGTCGCTGGGCAACACGGTCTTTCAACTCCCTCTACAAGTTTTCTATGGGGTTGAGGTCTGGAGACTGGCTAGGCCACTCCAGGACCTTGAAATGCTTTTTATTGAGCTACTCCTTTGTTGCCCGAGTGGTGTGTTTGGGATCATTGTCATGCTGGAAGACCCAGCCACGTTCCATCTTCAATGCTGTCACTGACGGAAGGAGGTTTTGGCTTGAAATGTCACGATAAATGGCCCCGTTCATTCTTCCCTTAACACGAATCAATCATCCTGTCCTCTTTGCTGAAAAACAGCTCCAGAGCATGAAGCTTCCACCCCCGTGCTTCACAGTAGGTATGGTGTTCTTGGGATGCAACTCAGCATTCTTCTTCCTCCAAACACTACTGTCAGGATCCGTGCCCTGCCCCCGGTTTTTGTTTTGTTTTTGCAGCTGTGGGGGACCAGGACTACATCACCCACAATCCCTTGAGGGACGAAGATGGCCGCAGATCCTGACTTTACGCTGATCATGTTTTGTTTTGTTTCGGTTACGTTATTGGCTGTGGACGTTAATTGCTAACCTCACGCAGCTGGGATTCTGTCTATATAAGCGTCGTGTTTTCCCAGTTGCGTTGCGGTAGCATATTCTTGGCCTCGGTCGGAGGCTATGCTACGCTAGCTACGATAAGGCAAGCCAAGCCAAGCCAAGTTAAGTTTCGCCACGCAGTGTTTAGTTTTTCTGTGTATCTTTTTTTTTCGGCTACCACGGCAGGTTTTAGTTTGGTTTATTGTGTTAGCCTAGCTTCAGTTAATAAATTGTTTTGTTTATTGGAACCTGCATCTCTTCTGCCCTTGCCTCTCTGCACCGTAACGACGACGAGTTGAGTTTCTACCAAAATGTTCTATTTAGTTTCATCTGACCACATGATATTCTCCCCATTCTCTTCTGGATCATCCATATGCTCTCTGGAAAACTTCAGACGGGGCCTGGAAATGTAACTGGCTTTAAGCAGGGGGACATGCCTGGCATGCAGGATCTGAGTCCCCTTTCGGCGTAGTGTGTTACTGATGGTAGCCTTTGTTACTTTGGTCCCAGCTCTCTGCAGGCCATTCATCAGGTCCCCTTCCATGTAGTTCTGGGATTTTTGCTCACCATTCTTGTGATCATTTGACCCCCACGAGATGAGATCTTGTGTGGGGGCCCAGATCGAGGGAGATTATCAATGGTCTTGTATGTCTTACATTTTCTTACAGTTGCTCCCACAGTTGATTTATTCACACCAACCTGCTTGCCTATTGTAGATTCACTCTTCCCAGCCTGGTGCAGGTCTATAATTTTCATCCTGGTGTCCTTCAACAGCTCTTTGTTCTTGGCCATGGTTGAGTTTGGAGTCTGGCTGTTTGAGGCTGTGGACAGGTGTCTTTTATACAGATAACAATGTCAAACAGATGCCATTAATACAGGTAACGAGTGGAGGACAGCAGAGCTTCTTAAAAAAGAAGTTACAGGTCTGTGAGAGCCAGAACTCTTGCTTGTTTGTGGGTGACCAAATACTTATTGTCCACCATGATTTACAATTAAATTCTTTGAAAATCCTTCAATGTGATTTCCTGGATTTTTTTCTCATTTTGTCTCTCATAGTTGATGTGTCCCTATGATGAAAATTACAAGATTACTCTCCTCTTTCTGAGTAGGACAACTTGCACAATCACACAATCAGTGGCCGACTAAATATTTTTTTGCCCCACTCTCTCTCTCTCTCTCTCTCTCTCTCTCTCTCTCTCTCTCTCTATATATATATATATATATATATATGTATATGTTTATATATATATATATGTATATGTGTATGTATATATACACACACCGTGAAACCAGTAGAGTTCTGAAAAATAACATGGTATACATTTTTGGTCATACTGCCCAGCACTACACTGTAGTAAGATTGTAACACTATAATAAGAGTTAATTACTTTATTTAACTTTTCTCCATAGCCCAACCTCCGTTTACCATGTGTTTGCGGGTAAAATTTTACCCACCTGAACCTGCTGCTCTTAGGGAGGAGATCACCAGGTAAGAACCATGTGTTTGTTTTCAGAAGAGATGTGGACTCGAGTTGCATGACTTGGACTTGAATGCAACTCGAATCCCGAATTTGATGATAGGATTATAAATGAAAAAATACTTGTGAATCTTTAAGCCTCGAAAAAGACTCGAACCTCCACAAACCCCCTTCTTAATGTATCAGTTTATTTTAAAGTATTAAAATAAGATTGAATCATGTAACTTAGGCTTTTGTATTGCTTGCATGGTGCTGTATCACTGTTACACTGGGGAACTGAGCTGCTCAGCTTTGTTAATTCGTATCTTAGCAACAAGTGAAATTGCTGCTGCCAGTCATGGGAAACTTTGGGAGGCACCAGTGACGAGGTTTGTGCAGGCTTGAAATGTGCCAAAAATAATCCTGTTCAACTATAAAGAGTAAGCTGTAGTGAATAAAAAAGATATAGAAAATACAAAGCCTGGGAAGATCGCCGATGGAGATACAACATCAAACTTTGTTCAAAGAATAGTACGTTTGTGCCTATACAGTTGTAATTAGCTAGCTAGTAATTAGCTAGCTAGCTAACTTAGCGAGCCAATGACGAACAGTAGCTAATGTGAAAGGAGTTCTCTCTCAACATTTACATTGTTGAGACATTTTTTCTAGCTTCTCTTGTGTCAGTAGCTATGGAAATTTCTTGCCATGAATATTTACTTTGTTAGCCTGTTTAATTTGTCTGATAGCACATTAAAACAAGCCCTTTTGGGATTTGGTGACTTGTAGTGACAGGTCTTGTAGTTTTGAACTGTTGACTTATATTGAGACTTGCCCGTCTTGACATGGGACTTGACTCGGGGATTTGTTTGTATTGACTTGGGACTGGATTTGGTACTTGTCTTCCTTGACTTGGGACTTTACTCAAGACTTGAGACTTACCTGTTGCTTGCAACCTTAAGTGATTTGTTCCCACCTCTGGTATTCAGTGTCATTTCAAAACAATTATACTTGAATAAGTTGTGTATAATAACTGCTTGAGACTTGAAGGTTGAGACTTGCTTATGACTTGCACATATATCACTGGCTCCCACGTGTAGAGAATACAGAGCATGGAATTTGAGGCTGTTCCTCTTTTACAGAATCTCTCCAGATTGTAGAGCGTTCATGGTCCTCTCTTGTGTACCTCTTCTTTAGACCTCCCAGAAGTTGAAACTGTTCATCTGGTTTTGGAGGAGAAATGTTTCGTTACTAAGTGACTTCTGCAGCCTCAGCTAGTTGGAAATTTCACCAGTCTTATATACAGCACATTTGCATAATGACCAATACCAGCACCATTACATAACAATGGGACTGGTGATCAGTTTAATATGCAAATTGCCATTTTCACTAATGACAATGGCCACGTGTGCCATTCACACAGAATTGGCGAATAGCTGTGAAAGCGGTGTTGTAAGATGGTGAGAGGTATACTCTGAGGCCTCCTCCTTGGTTCAGAGTTGGGCATTCCCTTAAAAAAAATGGATTCTTTTACTACACGTTCAAACCAGCATTTCACTGTATCAAGGTTCTGCACATTTTCATCCTTGAAAGAGTGGCCACTTGCCTGTAGGTGGGTGTAAACCACAGAGTACTGCCCTGATGAGGTAGCTCTTCTATGTTGTGCCATCCTTTTCACCAGCGTCTGTTTGGTTTCCCCGAAGTACAATTCCTGCCAATCCTTCCGTCACTTAACAGCATACACTATATTACTCTTTGTGCTAGGGGACCCGATCTTTGGGGTTGACCAGGTTCTGGTGTAGTGTGTTTTGGGGTTTGAAAGCCACCGAGATGCAGTTTTTTGGAAAAAGTAACTTAATTTAAATTTTTCTTGAAGAGCTCCCCAAGTCACCAACATTTCCCTCATTTTGAATTGTGTGTTCCCTTATCTTTTCCATGTTGAATAATGACAAAGAGAATGACCTATGTGTCTACTATCTCATATAACACAGTGAAATAGGAAGTCAAAGATTACTGTTTAAAAATTCCTATACACTGTGATCAACTTAAAAATTATAGGTAAATTATAGGTGGAAAATGCTTAGTTACATTTTGTTTCAAAAAATTCATTGGCAATAATTGTTTCTTGTTGTCTTATTAAAAATAATTATTTATTGATGATTTTTTTTCTCATATTAAAGTTACTTATATGTATATCCACACCTTTCTCTTCAGAACAAAGGGCACAGGCGTAAGTGTGCAGTGGATGGGACCCAGTCCACTGCAGGATTGGGTAAGGGTCTCTGTTGCAGTGCTGGGGACTATCCCCTGAATGGTCTCTCCTCCCTCAGACATGGCTTTAAGTGTGCCGGGATGCTGGTGCCAGTTGGGATAGTTTTGCTTTTGCCTTTTTCACGGAGTAGTTTCTAGAGTTCATATAGACTTGTGGAAAAAACAAAAATGATAGACAGAAGACTGGTACCTAGTAGATGAAATTGTGTTATTAATGACGTGTCAAATGAGGTTACGTACAATATTTAGTCTGTTTTGTTTGTCCCATGACAAAAAGCCCCTAACTTATTTATGTATGCTTCACATTGATTGCTATTTAGGGTAAATGTACTGTAACTAAGTTACATTGCTGGTATACCTGTTAGCATATTTTTTTTTCATTCAAATGACACATAAAGACTCTTTGTTTATATAATCTTATTGTTCTCTATAGGGTCTTTCAGTTAATTTAAGTCACCAGAAGTCTCATCCATTTTGCTCTGGGAGAAATGAAAACTGCTTCTCTACATACTTTGTTAATCTCCTTTACTCTGATCTCTAATGGTCAGGACCATCACAGGACCACCAGTGATTAGGTACTATTTGCGTGGTGAATCATTCTCAGCTGATGTTAGGGTAGTGTGTTAGTGTGTGTTGAGCTGGTACAATTGGATCAGACACAGCAGTGCTGCTGGGGTTTTAAAACACTGTTCACTCACTGTACACTTTGTTAGGGGCATTCATCTTATTGCTCCACCGTACAGACAGTGAATCATCTGTTGTTGCACAGTTTGTATTAGTCAACCGCTTTAGGACACTGCCTACAGGATGCTGGTGGCTGAATATTTTTGGTTGGTGGTCTATGTTCAGTCCAGCAGTTACAGTGAGGTAGTTTAAAACACTGGCAGCACTGTGGTGTTTGATCCACTAAAACCAGGGGGTCCTGACCATTAGAGAGCTAATGGGGACTAAAAGGGACTAACAAAGTATGTAGAGAAACAGATGGGCTACAGTTTGTAATTGTAGAACTACACAGTACAGTGACCATTAAAACTTAAATAAAGAATAAGCAGAATATAAAATGAAAAAATTTGAATGCCTAAGACTTCTGCACAGTACTGTACGTTTGAAGACAGCAGTAATTCTGGCAAATCAACTTAAATTGCAAAAAGAGAAATTCACTAGACCTGCAGTCAGAAATTATGAAGACAATCTTGTATTTGACCATCTGAAATAAATGACACTTTCCATAAATACTTCAGTAATCTATATAAATCTTACCAGTAAAGAAATAAATCTAATAAACACTCTACTGTAACTTCACTAAAATTACCAAAACTCAGTGAAGAACAAGCCAATATGCTCAATCAGCCACTCACACCCTACAAACCTTGCCTAGCAGTAAGGCTCCCTGAATAGATGGTTTTTCAGGATAAGTTTAAAAATGACGACACCTCCAAAGCAATCAGGAATTGCCCCTCCACATATGATCAAAGCCCTTATTTCTTTACTTTTGTATCCTGATAAAGACTCAGCATTATGTTCCACTTGTCACTCATTAAGACTGACTTAAAAATAATCAGCAAAGCATTGACTAATTGAATATGACATCAGTTATACATTCAAACCAAAGTGATAAATTTTCCAACTATTTCACAGCGACTCAAGTTAAAAACAACTTTAGTGTCTTTGAATGTAGAAAAAGCCTTCAATAGGGTGAATTGGGAAATTCTCTTTACAATGCTTGAAGCTTTAGGCTTTGGTGAGTTAGATGTTCACAGTTGGACACAAATCAAACCCATGGCAAACTGCACAACGGGACAGAGGTGGGGTAGTGACTGTAATGGTTTTGAAGGGCAGTGTAGTGAGGTTATAGTGACAGAAGGGCAGCACAGGTTGTATTGGGACTGCAGTGTTATGTTGTCAAGGATAATTGGATGTCGGTATTGAAGTGAGTTATTTGATGTGAATTAAGATGAAAGTATTAGAGTTGTTGGAAAAGACACTGTGGTGTGGGATCTGAGTGGTCATATATCTCAGTTGTAATATGATTAATATTGATGCGTCAAGACAGATGAGTAGATGATTATTGTACTATTTTGTGTGATTTTTATACATAGGTAGATTTGTGACGTTTTGGTTTTGAAGCCTTGTGACTAGTACATATGTTATGCTGAAGAAATGTATTCTGGGAAGAGTTGGTCATGCTATTTGAAATGTGATAAACAGACAGTAGCTGCAAGGCATATAGTTTTTTAGATTTTTACTTTAGTTTTAGATAGATTTTTACTTGTGTGCATGATAACAGCTGTTGTATTAGAAATGTGGACAGCATGGAGTCAGGCAAATAATTATACAAGTTTGGAAAACTTGGAGGACCGTGCCAAATTTCCTTACCTCGGCAGTGCTGTGGAGTTTGATGACACATGCCTAGGCTGAATTGCAATATCAGATCAAAAGCTGTCTTAAGACAAATGTTATTGTAAAGTATCAAGAGTTTTCAACCACTGTAAGCCTCTCAAAACATTTTGTGAAAATCCCACATTCCATTCAACCTGCCAACTTTCTGTTTACCGGAGTCAGATTAAATCACTTAAGTGAACTTTGCTGATATTATGAGAGCAATGACCATACCAAATCTTGTGCACATCTCCATTCCAACTGCTGTCTGTGTTCTTGAGCACTGCAGAGATCCACGACCATGGCCAAGCCCACACACTGCATCATTTTTTGATGAAACCTAAAATGTGTGATCAGGGGTAACTACTGAGAAACTGTTTGAAGTTTAAAACCTATCCTCCCTAGAAGTACAGAGTTACTTGCACTTTCTGTTTGGCCAAATTCATTGCCATGGCAACCATGAATGACCATTATAGCAAATACGACAAAAAAACACCAGTTTACCTAATTTAGTATAGGTGGCACTACACATATGACTAATAATTGACTAGTCTATTAGATTAGTAATACTGCACAATATGAGGCAGATCAAACAAAGCAGAATGTCCACTTCCTCAATTTCCAGCCATTATGTTCTCTTAGATATATTCACTATTCCTTCAAGAATTGTGATCGCATATGTCTGTTAATTCCAGCCACATTTCAAGGAAATTCAAAGAACTCTGTAATAGGAGTGAGACAGTTTGTAAAAAATGTTAATAATACATAGATTCCAAAATGGCTGACTTCCTGTTGGGCAGAGTCACTCAAACCAATGTTAAAAATTTCTACAATGATGACAGTGATGCTCATCAGTGACATGCAGTCAGGGGAGGCAGGTGAGGCAGTGCCCATCTGTTATATTCGAATAAAAAATAAAAGTAATTAAATGTGAAATTTTCTCTCTGATCTGTGTTTTGAATGCCATTTATCTTTTATTCTGATCATTTTTATTGTCAAAATTGCCGATTTGCAGAGTTCGGCTGTACATCTCGGAAAGGCACAGAGTGCGGGGAATAAGCGCATGCCTGTGACTGTTTCGTCATTAATATCACCAATATGCTGTTTGTAGACCTCTTATTTTCATGTCATCATCTTCAAAAGTCTATGTAATTTATATCACATATGTGTAAAAGATATTTAAGCTTGTTGTTATCGATAAAACAGCAAGTACCACGAGAGGCAGGCATGATCTCTGCTGCAATAATGAGGGCGTACGAGAGCCCGAGTACTGGTTGAAACAGAAACACTAATGAATAGGGCCCTAACAAATTCACCGGACAATATTATAATTTTTCGGCCTGGGCTAGCTCGGTGTGATTGCGCATGTGCCAGCGCTTATTTAGCATTGATTGCGCGATCAGTGACACCTGCAGGCCCGAGTACTCAAGAGTAAATAATATTTATTCACGGGGTTTTGTTAGGGAAAATGGTGTAGCTTGGGGTTTTCAGATTACCAGCAATTGTACGGTCAGGACGCCGAAGGCAACTGGTAGGGCGTATTATTTAGGGTAGGGACAGACCCCCCCCTTCAGCTTCCCTGTTACTTTTGCGTTACGCTGAGTTCTTTTGGCTTTTGTTTTCTTTCTTTTTCGTTTTCGTTTGTTACAGGGCATCCAAGCACTTTACTGGCATCTTTTTTTCCTGTTTATTTAGTTGATGAATACATATCAATTTCCTTTGTTAGATTCCGCTCCGTGCAGCCCCTTTGTCTGGCCTTTTTATTGAGTTTTGAGCTCGCATCCTATCAGCCCGCTTGTGGTTCGATGCCAGTGATGCCAGCCGCATAGGTGCAGCTTTGTTTTCATTCCGTTGGTGAACGTGGGTGTGTCGCCACACTCAGCTCTTTTATTTAGTGTCTTATTATTTACTTGTACCTTACTTTTGTTCTAACTGCTAACTACGATTGGGTTCTAACCCCTTATTATTTTCCTTTACACGATTCATGTGTTTTTTTTTTTTAGAGGCGAACCATAAAAATATGCTTAATTTTACGGATTTGTTTTTTTTCATAAATCACAGAATTCAAAGATGTTTCAAGAAAAGTGACACATTTCACTACAGTCATTAAATAACCCTTGGAAGTCTACAGAAAAAAAGAAAGAAAGCTACACATAGCATAGCCTACCTTAATGGTTGAATGTAAGCCAAATTCGGCACCCCTGCCGCCAGATGCATCCCCTGTCGCACACGCACAATATCTTTTGCGAAAACGGAGGTAATCCGCCTTTTCTTTACTTATATCAACTAGAAGAACTTGTAGTTCAGTTATGTTCAAAATGACATATTGGCATGAATGTTAAAGGTACATTATTTGCAAAGCATTTACGAAGTAGTAATAAACAAAATAGTGCACATAAACAATATTAGGCATCAAGACTTGCATCTGTCAGCAGGGGTGCCAAATTCATCACAACAGGGGATTTTCGAGCAAGAGACATATTGCGCGCACACGACAGGGGATGCAGCTAGTGGCAGGAGTGCTGAATTCGGCATAACACAGCCTCATAGTGAAAATTAACCTTTTTAATTTAGAATTTTACGCAAAGTGCTAATTCCACTGGAAAAGGCTAATTTCACGGTCTGTGATGCGATTTTCATGCCCTTGAATTATAGGTAGGGCCCTACCTATGACATTAAAGAAAAACAAAGATGACTTCTACAACAATGTGACAGGGGTCTTTGTCCACAAGGATAGGCATATGGAGTTCATTTATAAATAAAAGTAAGACTATGCAATGTATATTTTTGTTTGCATTGAATGAGTGAATATCTGAACTTTATTGACAATAAGTGCTGTCGCTGGCTGAGATACGAGTCAGAGCCGCTTGAAACTTTAACGGTTCCATCCCACGTATTTCCCCCAAGTAATAATGAAAATTTAAATTGATAATGAAGACACACCAAAAACCGAGGTAAAAAAACTTCACTCAAATAGGATATGCGATATTCAGAACTATGCCTAATCAAATCAAATTATAGATATTTTAATAATTTAATGTCTTTGAAGTTCATATATATGTAAAAAAAAGGCTCTGTCTGTCCAGTGCCTCACCTGCCCTTGATCTCACTGCATGACACTGATGTTCATGCCAAATTTAATGAATGTCAAGGCAGCTGTGTCATGAACTTCTGCGTCTGGTTCATCTGCATGCCATTACATCCTCATGCATGCTGATAATTGAAAGAGCTAGTAAAAAATTCTGTGAAAAATGTTTTTTAAAAATGGTCAAATTCCTATAAGCTAATACAAGGGCAATCACCACACCAAAGTTCGTGAACATTGGACGAACTTTGTGGCAGCCACAGTGTTAGCCAAACTTTTGACTAAGGCAAATGTCCAGACTTTGAGTTTGCCAAATTTTGAGTTTTTGACCATTCCAAAGAAGTCAAATATGCATTAAAAACTATGGTGTATTATAGAGCCAGAGACATGTCTATGCTGAATTCTGTCATCAGATTAAAATATGTCCAAAAGCAAATACATCTGTAAAGTTGCTTGAGTTTTTACACATCATAAGCCCCTCAAAGCATCACATGAAAATTGGAAAATCCTGCATTCCATCAGATTCCATTGCATCAGGCCAACTTCCTGTTAGGAGGAGTCTGATAGAACCAAGTGAACTTTGTCTCTCTGTGGTGAGAGCAATGACCCTATGAATCTTATGCACATCTGAGGAACTTAATCCCTAGGATTGCCTGTGTTTGAGGGTGCTGTGGAGTTCCTCAACCATTTCAAAGCCTCACAAACAAGTGGATGTATGTCAGGTAATAATAACAATAAATATAATCGCTAGCAGCTATGGTGTGCCCATGGAATCAGATAAACCACGTAGCAGCTGCATAGATGAGATGGATGACGAAGCCATTCTTTCTGTTGTCAGCCAATGGTGCTATACCAGTGTGTCCCTATGGGCATGTAGATATCATCACAACTATCATATACAATAACTTGCGAAGTCATTGCTTTGCCATTTCATCACCATGCAAGATATCATAAATTCCATTGCTTTCTATCACACATACCAAGCCTTACATGACTCAGATGAACCATCTAGGAGTGGTATGTTAAAAATGGAGTCCCTGGGCCAACCTCTGTGCCTGAGTAGTGGTACCAAGCATGGATGTGTGTACCAAATTCACCGCTGGTGAATCACTTAAAAATGGTCTTGAAGGAGTATAATAATAACAATCCTTAGCAACAGACAGCTTATACCTCTGGTACCATAATAATAATAATAATAAAATAAAAAAATAATAATAAATAAATAAATAATAATAATAATAATAACAATTATTATTATTATTATCAGAGAATTAGCACCTCCACCTTGTGACCCCACAACTCCATCCTTCTCCAAAAACAAGAAAAAGAGATGGAAAGAAAGCAGCAATAGTAATAATAATAATAATAATAATAATAATAATAATAATTATTATTATTATTATTATTATTGCTGCTTTCTTTCCATCTATTTTTCTTGTTTTTGGGGAAGGATGGAGTTGTGGGGTCACAAGGTGGAGGTGCTAATTCTCTGAAGGTTATCATTGTGGGCTATATGACATATTAAGTAGAAAATGTCTGAAGACTCCAAAAAATATTCCTGATAACAAAAGATAGCAGTGGACCTCTCTGTGTTGGGTAATGGAGTGGTCATTTTTGACCTGGGAATTAATTAAAAAATGTCCCTGTGTGTTCATTGGACAATACGGATGCTCAGAAACTAATGAAATAAAGTGAATAAAAATAGCCTTGCCTTTGAGAAAATAGGTTGCTATTATCATCCATGTATCCATTTAGCCTACTTGCTTTGTATGTCCTTGAGGGAGGAATGTAATATATAGTGCAAGAGATGTAGGTCAGAAATAGACTGGTGGATATATCAACTGCAATTTAGCTGCTGACACCTCTATGAGAATTCAAATATTTTTTTAAATTAATATTTATTTATTTTACCTTTCATGCCATCTTATGCCAAAACGTTTTGACATTTAATTTAACTCTAAACTGATTTCTCAATTTGACTGAGTAAAGTATATAATTGATTATATACTTTATATATACATATATACTGTGGTGGATTTTTTAATAACAATAAATAAAGTTTTTGTACTAAAATCCAATTTATGTTTTGTAATAGGGGTGGGCAATATGATGGTATTTTATTGTATCGTGATAAATTTTGTATAAAAGACAATGTGCTCTTTTCAGGATATCGAAAATATTGTCAGTCCTTAAAGAACACTGACCAACCGTATTTTTCATTAAAAAGAAAGTAATTAATCCTGTTTAATTGGATGAAGTGCTGAACATTTTGAATATAAATCACTTTACTAAGTATGGGATAATATTTGAATAGTAGTTTTTGAGACTGTCACTACTGATGCATTTTGTCTGCAGTCTCATGTATCGTGATAAATACAAATAAATAAATATAAATATCGTGTTGTGAAAATGGATTTAAATATTGCGATATAATGTGTTCAATTTTGTTTTCTATTATGTAATTTGCACTCTAACTTAAACATCAACATTAAAATACAAAGTTTAACTAACATACAGAAAGCAGGATATATACTGTAGATTAAATAGGGGATATAGTGGTGTTTGGAAGATTGTGAAACCTTTAGAATTTCTGCATATATATGACCTAAAACATCATCAGATTTTTACACAAGTTACTAAAAGTAAGTTCACAACTTACTAAAAGTAAGTAAAGAGAATACAGTTCAATAAATTAAATACAAATATTATATTTGGTCATTTATGATTAGACAATGATCCAATACATATCTGTGAGTGGCAAAAGCATGTGAGCCACTTGAATGAGCAGGTAATTTGATGATGAAATTGAAAAAAGTTATAAAACCATCTTTAATGAGTTTGGACTCCACTAATCCACTGTAAGACAAGACTATTGTTATCTTCTCCAGACGTGGTCAACCAAAGATCACTCTTAGGGTAAGTTGTGCACTAGACTGAACAGAGCAGAACAGAAAATTGTCCAGCCAAGGCCAGAAAAGTTTTTGTCTGAGTCATTGTCTGAATACTTACACTCTGAATCACTGCAGCTTCCGTTGGTTGTTAAAATATTTATAATATGTTAATTATAATGATATTATAATTCAAAAGAAATCAGAAATTTTACTCCACTCATGTGGTTTCTAAAGCCATACAAATAAATTGAATAATTAATAAACACTTGGTAAATAATGCCATCTGTATTAGGTCTAATAATAAAGCATTTGCTCAGTCTTTGCTGTGTATGCTCAAGAAAGTTTTAAATTATGTCTGTTTTTTTTTCCAATAACAAATTACTTAAATGTTTGAAAAAATGTTTCCTCTCCCATTAAGTAAGTTTTCAGTTTTGTGCCAGGCTGCCACTCTGGTTTTATTAATAATATAATATTTTCTTATAATAATGTCTTCTTGAAAGAATGTATTCTTAATAGAGTCCAGTAAACAACTCCTACTCCATAGGGGAAATCCTGTTGTTTTTTCTGAATCTTTAGGCATTTTTTGGAAGATATTTGGGCTGTTTAGGGTGCACATGCTTGATTACAAAAGCGTGCATCAAATATAAATGGGAATAAATTACACCTGGTGGTGCAGCACAGTTGTGAAATGGTTAGCACTCTCATCTCACAGCTCCAGAGACCCACAATTCGAGAACTGGCTGCTGTCTGTGTGGAGTATGCCTGTTCTCCTTGTGTCTATGTAGGTTTCCTCTGGGTTCTTCAGTTTCCTCTCACATTCAAAGACATACAGCTATTATAAGTTTACTTCATGGAATATCTGTGTTAGACAGACTATTCCGTTCAGGCTCATTTGATTACTCTAAAGTCAAGGTGCAATCGATTTTAACTTAATCCAGGTCGGCTTATGTTATCAAGGTTTACGAGTGTAGACATGATATTTAAACATCCCAGATAAATCGCTTCAGTATATTGCCAAAAATGTCAGAAAGGATTCAGATAAAAAGAGCATTTTTCCCTTAACGAGGAAAAAAAAAATCTCATATATGTATAACTTCAAATGAAATAAAGTTGGGGCATTATGGAAAATGCAAATAAAAAAAGTGTTTCTTACACTGATTTCTATTTCACTGATAAATCTGGTCAACTTCATTTCATTTGTTAATAAACATCCATTCCTGCATTTCAGACCTGCAACATATTCCAAAAAAATGGAAAGGGGGCAATTTATGGCTAGTAATGAGGTAAAAAACCAAACAAACACACAAAAAAAACGAAATAATGGTGATTTTAAACAGGTGATGTTAACAAGTAATTGCAATCATGATTTGGTACAAAAACATGTATTCAGGAAAGGATAACAGAGTAAAGATGGGCAGAGGATCTCCAGTTTGTCAACAAATGGATGAGAAAATTATTGAAATATTTATAAAACAATTTGGAAGGAACTTGCAAATTTCAGTACTGACTTTTTCATGTTTGGCCTGTATTGCATTGTCTTGTTGAAAAATGAATGAATATCCCTTTAAAAGATGTCGTGTTGAAGGCAGCATACGTTGCTATAAAAATCTCAATTTACATTTCTGCATAAATGCTGCTGTCACAGAAGTGTAAATGACCTATGCCAAAGGCACGGACACAACCCCATACTATGACAGATGCCGGATTTTGGACTTGTTGCCGATAACAGTCTGGGTGGTCCCTTTCATCTTTATCTGGAGCATATGGCGTCCATTTCTTCCAAAAACTCGACTCCACTTTTGGACATGGTTGACATTTCTTTTTTGCACAATAAAGTTTTAAGTGGCATTTGTGAATGTTCCTCTGTATTGTAATGTTTGACAAAGGTTCGTCGAAGTAATCCCTTGCCCATGTGGTTCTATCAGCTATTGATGAATGATGGTCCTTGATGCAGTGCCATCTGAGGGATTTCTTGGGCTCATCCTGTCTGCAATGAAATAACAGTAAATGTAAGGAACATTGCATTTTTTTATCTGTTGTTTTCATGCTGTCCCACCTTTTCCTGATTTGTACAACACAAAAACATTACTACTAGACAAGGAAGCACCATATAATTAATAAAGTCAGAGAAGCAGACTGGCAAAAATTGCAAACACACTTAACACACTTAACAGTTTGTTACTGAAAAATACCTCTACACTCAGTGATCCAAACCAAAGATACTGTTTAACAAGTGCTTATTAATTGTTCCATTTAAATTAATTAGTGGAGTAAATGGAGTGTTGTATATGTATAGGGTGGACAGTTTCTTCTTTACCTTGTGGTAGTGTGTGTCCATGTGATGCTATGTTTGTATTTTGCCCTGGAGCACCAGGAGTTGAGTAATTTGATGCGAACTATGTCATGTACATCTCTGTGAGTGTATCCTATGGTCATCTCCCCTCACATACATACAGTGGTGCTTGAAAGGTTGTGAATGCTTTAGAATTTTTTAAATTTCAGCATAAATATGACCTAAAACATAATCGGATTTTCACACAAGTCCTAAAAGTAGATAAACAGAACCCAGTTAAACAAATGAAACAAAAATATTATACTTGGTCATTTATTTATTGGGGAAAATGATCCAATATTACATATTAGTAAGTGGCAAAAGTATGCGAGCCTTTACTTTCAGTATCTGGTGTGACCCCCCTGTGCAGCAATAACTGCAACTAAACGTTTCCTGTAACTGTTGATCAGTCCTGCACACCAGCTTGGAGGAGTTTTAGCCCATTCCTCCGTACAGAACAGCTTCAACTCTGGGATGTTGGTGGGTTTTCTCACATTAGCTGCTCACTTCAGGACCTTCCACAACATATCGATTGGATGAAGCTCAGGAGTTTGACTTGGCCATTCCAAAACATGAACTTTATTCTTCTTTAACCATTCTTTGTTAGAACGGCTTGTGTGCTTAGGGCCGTTGTCTTGCTGCATGACCCACCTTCTCTTGAGATTCAGTTCATGGACAGATGTCCTGACATTTTCCTTTAGAATCCTCTAATATAATTCAGAATTCACTGTTCCATACTACCACTACCGTGCTTCACAGATGGGATTTCAAATTTTATTTGAAACATTTAAATTTCCTTCATTTGTATACAATTCGTCTGACTCTGTGTTGGTGGAGTCCAAACTCTTTAGATATGGTTTTGTAACTTTTTCCAGCCCGATGAGCATCAACAATAATTTTTCTGAGGTTCTCAGGAATCTCCTTTGTTTGTGCCATGATACATTTCCACAAACGTGTTGTGAAGAGCAGACTTTGATAGATCCCTGTTCTTTAAATAAAACAGGGTGTTCACTCACACCTGACTGTCATCCCACTGATTGAAAACACATTACTTTAATTCACCTTCAAATGAACTGCTAATCCTAGAGGTTTGCATACTTTTGCCACTCACTGATTTGTAATATTGGATCATTTTCCTCAATAAATAAATGACTTAGCATAATATTTTTGTCTATTTGTTTAACTGTATTTTCTTTATGTACTTTTAGGACTTTTGTGGAAATCTGATAATGTTTTAGGTCATATTTATGTTATTAAATATAGAAAATTCTAAATGGTTCACTCACTTTCAAGCACCACTGTATGTGTTCGTATGACATGTCATGAATAGTATCACATTTAATTATGTTTCTGTGAGCATGATTCTGTACGTTTGCTTTCTTGGCTGTGTTTTTGGTTCTTCTGTTTAAATTTCTGTTAATTACCTGTACTTCTGCCCTGGTCCTGCTGGGTCAGGCAGAAGTTTTACTATTACAGTTAGCTTATTTTATGGAACTGAAAATTAGCCAGGCTTGTCTTAAATAGCCTGGTTTTTTGAGTTAGAATGTTTTTTTCTATGATCTTGTCTTGTGACGCTAAAGGGCAGCGACGGCTTACTAAATGACCCGAAGCTCACACTGCATTCTGCGGCATGCAAGCATAAGCCTTTAGTGGCATTGATTGCCATATTAACAACTTCTTCAACATCAGGTATCAGCATCCCTGATCCTAGTCACGTGTCGCACCATTCGCCCATCTGGGCGTTCTTATCGCTCCTTTTGACAGTCGCGCTTACGGCTTAGACATATTCAGCGAACCTGCCGTTAGACGGAAGGGAAAATTATTCGTTCCACTTACCTCCTCTCCCCGGTGATTGTTTCCAGGCAGGGCTAGCGGTCAGGCTTGCCCTTTGTAGTGACAACGGTGACAACATTTAGCCGGGTCCCGACTGGCCTTAATGGGTCCGTCTGTTACCTTCGGCCCAGTTATGGACCCGGTTTGACTTCCTGACCCCGCAGAGCTACCCAGTCTCTGCCGCAGAAGGTGCAGGTCTTTGCTCAAGTTCGCGCTGGGGCTGCTGGCCCCATCCATTGATGAGGAATCACCTACTGACCCTGTTACCTCTCCCAACCCGACATCCCTCACCCCCCCATAAAGGCGGGTCTGTCTCATGGGGGGTCTATTGCCATATTAGCAACACCTGAAGGCTCAGGTATATATAAGAGTATCCCTGAGCCTAGTCAGGTGTCGCACCATTCGGCCGTATGGGCATTCATATCGCTCCTTTTGGCAGTCGTGCTTAGGGCTTAGACATAGTCAGTAACCGTTTCCAGGCAGGGCTAGTGGTCAGGCTTGCCCTTTGGATTGGGTAAGCCAGGTAGAGTTGCAAGGCTTGAGGTATGCTGGGGCTGTAGATTGTCAGGGCAGGGTCAGGTTTTCATGGACTCCCCTCCGTATTCAGTGTCCTTTGTCCTCTCCCCTCGTGTTTCCACAAATTTCCTAGTAGCATTCGCACCATTAGTCACCATCGCTACTCATTCTAGTCCTTCGGGGCTTTCAGTGCAGTGAATGATCTAATATTACATATCAGTGAGTGGCAAAAGTATGTGAATCTCTAGGATTAGCAGTTAATTTGAAGGTGAAATTAGAGTCAGGTGTTTTCAATCAATGGGATGAGAATCAGGTGTGAGTGAGCACCCTGTTTTATTTAAAGAACAGGGATCTATCAAAGTGACAACACATATCTGTGGAAGTGTATCATGGCACGAACAAAGGA